>LQNS02276665.1:9330-21358 GCA_001587735.2 Parhyale hawaiensis
AAAATTTTTTCTATTTTTAGGTTAATTAGTCTCATTTCTTTTCCAGTTCCTCTAGAATTTTACATATTGACGAAATGCTCACTCTTCCAGAGAGGTAAATCCTATTTTGGTCTAGAAGCTGGGCTTACTAGCTACATAAACTGCTTTTTATCACAAAAGTGGTAATTTTCTACTATTTGTTTCGGTTTTGCATCAGGCTAGACAAAGAAATATCAAGAAAACTGGTCAATATGAATGATGAGCTATATGTAGTGATCTCTACATCATCACATACAGCATGGCAGTTCTTGCAGTAAATTACGGCCGGCGTTCACTACTGCTTAACAGCTCTCATTCTAGAGACACTGCCCGAAATTCCAACAGCTCGGTCAACAGGCGACGACTTGCGCTCCGGCGTTGGCCAACCTACGCGCACTCCTGGAAGTTGCTTACGCCCCGTTCAGCATATCATGGCCAGATTTTGGGGTGGAAACTCAGTCTGAACTTTAGCTTCACTTCTAAGCTAAAGGCCTCTCCTCTACAAGCAGCCCTACCAGCAGCTCTACAAGTGGTTCTGCCAGCGATTCTACAAGCCGTTCTCCAAGCAGCGCCAGCCAACGCCGCCTCTCCAACGCCCCTTCGCTGTCGCCTCGAGCGGTCACCTTTTCTCCACGCTGCTGCCGCTGTTTGAGACAAGTTTGGTCCGCCATCGTCCAGCCTCGTCATCAAGCTTCGCCATCGTCAAACGGCTCGATATTTTGTATGTGTTAGAACTTTGTGCTGTTCACGAACGTACTTATTTGCTATTCACGAACGTACTTGTACCTAATAAAGACGTGTACCTAATAAAGCATATCATTATTATTATTTGCTGTTCAGGAAAGTACCTATTTGCTGTCTGTGCTTTGCTGTAGCTTGTTTGCTGCTATATTTGGATGAGTTATTCGAATAGGACATGAATATTCTCCGTTGTTTAATTACCCTGCCTGTGGCCTATACACCTCGAGGTACTCACCACGAGCAAATACGAAAAGGTACCTTGAAAAAGTACGCATAACTCTGTGGATAAGAGTCAGCCTGAAGGTGTGGCCCATAGTTCACTATATATACATTAACATTTGTTAAACAGTCATTAACTGTCCCCCATTTGAGACAGCCTACTAATATTTTATATCATAAATTGTGACCACTATTTGATTATCAAAGAGTTGCTGGAGGAATAAGGTATTTTAAAACAGTTGGATTGGTGCAGAACAATAATAAAGCATTATTTTCACTTTTGAAAACGTTTCTCCCATAACCTCCCTAAAAAAATAGAATCCAAAAAAGCTCCCCAAAAAAACATAAAACCCAAAGAACCCACTACCCAGTAGGTTTTTTCTCAGTGGCTCGCTCCGACAGAACACCTCTATCGGTAGCACCAGACCCGCGTCAGCGCCCAACTCCGGGGGCGTCTAAATGGTAGTTTAGACCGTTTCAAGGCGTAACCCTCATTATAGACAGCTTTTGGTGTTCTACCTTTTTTTCTCCAGGCCCCGCCACCTGGTATCTCAGGAGCCCAGCAGCAGCACTCCTCATTCTGGCACGACGAGCGCACCAATAAATCAACTTTACCCTAGGCCATGAAACTGAAGAGGCTTTGGGTTATTTTCATCCTCCAGAGGTGCTCTGTCTTCGCTCGCCACTGAGAAAAATTCGTTGCAACACTCTATCCATTCTCAGTGGCTCGCTCTGACAGAACACCTCTGTTGGTAGCACCGACATACCAGAGGCGAAGCAGGGAGGGGTTTCATGGCCTCCCCCGAGTTGCTGGTGCGAAGGATCCAGATCTGAACTAATTATTCTCTTGTTCTTGGTGATTTTTCCTTCAGACAATCCAGGTGTTTTAACATTGGCCTGGTAGTGACAGTAAGTCGCGTTTTGGCCTTGACGGTACCTGGCAACGAGCTTTAGTGAGTTGCCGTACCCCTGACCTTCAGCTAAAATCTAGACTATAACAGGCCTTCCTAGATTGTCACGGAATAAATCTATGGAAAAACCCTGTTAGGACACAACTGTTCTAATCAGGCTTCTTGCTGCTCCAACCTAACGTGCAGGTTGAAGGTCAGCCAGCGCACAAATCGCTTGTAGTTCACATCCTTCTGCGCCCCATGGGCTACTGGTATTGCTTTTGTCTGGCTCTTTCTAGAACCGGAAGGCTTTCGAATCATTCCCAGAGCCCATTTCGGATCATTCGAAAACTACTCATCTGTAGCAGAAGTCAATTTCCGAGAGGGCTGGTCTTTCAGTTCGAGCTGAAAAACCCCGATCCACCTTCCTTACCTTGTTAACTGGTCTCTTGCCGGGATGACTACCATAGTAACCGAGAATTACTCTGCGGTAGTTTTCCCATGGATTTTCTCAGCCGTTAGGCAGAGATTTCTTCACCAAGGGTCCTGGATTCTAGGTTCCTAGAGGGGGAATCCTCAGAGGCTCTAGGCCACTATCCAGACTAACCTGCCTCCTGAACTGTCTGCTCGGTGGAGCAGATCCAGAGATGAAATAACCCTTCCTAATTCTAGGAAGCTCACACTTCAGTTCCCGGAACTTCCCTAGCTATGGTAATCTTCCCACTGGGAAGATCGAGGAAGTTACTCTTAGGCCTGGGAACCCTAGCGCCTGAAGTCCTTTTATACGCTAGTTAAGGAGAAAGACCATTCCCTGACGTAGATGAGGACACTGCTTGCAGCTCCATTGCTTTCTACCGTTGTAAGAGAACAACTTGGACAGGATCCTCAGGGAGGTACATGTACTGACGCTAATTACTCTATGGTTAATCAAGATATTCCCCTACGGCACAAGGTCAAGATGACCCTGTGAGTGGGTGAGGTAGGACGCTTTTTTTTTAGCCCTGAGTTTATCTGGGGCTTAAATCCAGAGTCGCATAGGGACATCTACCTAGTCAAGGCTCGAGCCGGATAACAACTTGAATCGGCCATATTGATATACTGTACACTAAAATGGAAGTGTAACAGGCTTAGACACTGGGGCTGCCATCAGGAGGAGACTAGTTGCAGAAAAAAACCTGGAGTGGTGGGGCCACCATTCAGAAAGAACTAGAGAAAATCCTTATCTATGAGTTCCCAGGTTATTTCTTTTTGATTCAAAAGATCATAGTCGCAGCAACTCAGGAGAAGCTGAGAGAATCTGCTCTTGGAGGACCCGTCCTCGTCGATACTAATTGGCTCGGACCGAGACCCAAGGAGTGCAACGCCTTAATCTGTCGCACTGACTGAGAATCTTCCAACCATAGGAGGAGGGACTGCGAACCTTCCCCAGGAGGCCCGCTGTCAAGTTCTCCCCCAGTATATAATCACCGTCAGGATAGTTTGCCCTATCTTTTCTTGCTCTCTGTGGCTAAGGGTTCCCTAACCACAGGATTCGAGTATAAGGTAAGGTAGAGAGATAGGTTTCGGTTCGATAGGTTTACTACACACAGATAAACCTTACAATAATGAAAACTTTCTGAGTACAATATACGTACAGTAATATATCTGCATAACTCCTAGAAAAGTTGTAGAACTTTTTTGGGTAACAAGTAGTAGCTAATTAGACTAATACAACTGCATAACATAATCCTTATACCGCTTTTTTAAGGCGTCAATTGGCATAGGATCTAATAGGTGTGTTGGAATCCGACTAACAAGTGACACGGTTTGGAAAATAGTTGAACGTTTCTCTACATCAACGCGAATACGCTACGTCAGCCTTAGTCAAGGCGTGATCGTGTTTCCATAACTGAGCTGACCAGGGTCTAAAACCATTCTTCCTGCCAGGGGTTTGGTTTCTGCATCATTCCGAGGGGGGGAAACTACTAGCTCTTCTTGTGCTCATTAGCTATATCCAATCTGTCCGTTGTCTCAACTCACCTCGACAACGAACAGATATTAAGGCGTAGGGACCTTAGTCCCCTGCCCTAAACGTTGTTGAATCGTCCGGAAAGTTATTGACTGCCCCGGGGATACCCTGCGCTAGTCAGTAAGTATCCAAAGACCCTGACTACTGCTTATCTCTCTTCCATAAGCGCCAATCTTTCTAACCTTAAACTGCAAAGGAGTTATATCCTTAGTTAATCTTAACTGGAAGAAGCCTCTTTCCAGGATGATCCGCTGGAGTTGTGGTACTCATTAAGCCCACCAATTTTCGAAAATTGTCGTCGAATTTCCCAATAGGAGGAGCTTGAGGGTAGCTTCCTTGCCGGGAGTTCATATACAGGACTAAGCGCCTCTGGGCCGCAACCCCTCCAGTAGCGTCTGACCGGGTGAATCGAACCGAATGGCCCGCACGGGTGAATCGGTGCAATTATTACTATTGGAAAATGAATAAAAAGTGAATCCTCATATTTTCTCTGTACATAGGCCCATTACTCCTCTGCATAGGCAACATGTAACAGTAGCTCTAAATATCTGAACATTTTTGTGGTAGACGAAAAATGAACTTGAGAAAACAAATGTCTTCGTTTCAACTTTACACCTCAAAAACGAATGGGTTTTTCAACTTTCGTTGCAGACATGGAGTTGTAGCAGCTTCATGAAACTTGGGTCATATAGGTACAAAGAGTTGCTCTTTACAGTGGAACCAAGGATTTTATGGTACTATGTATACTTTGGTCACTATGCCACATTAATGATCGGTCCGATTCACCTGGCGGAAAAAAAAATTCCGGGTGAATCGGAGCAGTATGTTAAAGGGTTTACCACAGAAATTTACTGTCATTTAGAGTTTTATTACATTTGCCTACGTAGGGGAGTAGTGGGCCTATATACAGAGAAAATATGAAGATTCAGTGTTCATTCATTTTTCAATACTAATAACCAAATCGAATCTTTCACGATGTCCGGTCCGATTCACCCAGAATTTCTTTTTCCACTGGACCGATCCTTTGAAGTGTCTACCACAAAAATGTTCAGACATTGAGAGCCTCTGTTATATGTCACCTATGTAAGGGGGTAGTAAGCCAATATACAGAGAAAATATGAGGATTCACTATTGATTCTTTTTCCATTGCTGATAACAAAACCGAATCACCCGACTGTGCCGGTCCGATTCACCCGGATTAACGGGATGCACTCGGACAACATATTTTCAACTGTGCCACTGTAAGTACCAACATATTTCAGAGTTTCTGTATAGTAGCTAGTGCACACATCAGGTAAGTGTATGCATGTGTATTTATAGCTACTAACTCCGGCAGGTATCTCGGCAGCAACAAAGTTTCCAGATTGCCGGTCCGATTCACCCGGTCAGACGCTACCGTCCTTCGTGGTAAAACAACACCTGTTGGAGAAGGGGAACTCCTGTAAGGGAGACCCTCTCTGGCTTTGCTGCTCGAGAAGGAACGCCAACCTAGACGCCAGTCTCGCGTCCTAAATTGGGGTCACGTCCACATCTGACTGGAATATAAACTGTTTTCTCAACGGGACAGGTCTTGGTCCGCTCTGGAGTTTTGTTTTAGAAACCAAAACTGCGTCCCTCACAGGAAGCAGATCAAGAGCCTACAACCTTCTGTGGTTGCCGCTTGGAGTTCTTACTAAAGGATAAGCCGTGAGCATCTGCTGAGTGCTGAACTTAGGATTCTTATAAGGATTCCCATTTGACTAAGAAAAGCCTCAGTTTTACTAAGGCTTCTGGAGGCCATTTAAGTAATGTCCAAGTTTAAGACATGCTGGATCTAATTGCAGGACAAAGTCGAGGACTTTGGCTTTGACTGTCCTGAGCGTACAATCTATTCTAAATCTCAGGGAGATAAACTATCAAGCCTAACCCCCAGCTTCTGGAAGGCAGACTAATCTGGGGGATTATTTATTCAGTGGGGACCAGACCTCCCTGAACTCTGGAATCCAAACTGTCGAAAACATCGTCTCGCTAACTAACATAGCAGGGACAAGGATTAGCCCAAGGAAGAAAGGATAGTTCCTTTCCCCCCTGTCATGTTAGTTGAGGGGGGCAATATTCAAGGTCAGTTATTGTTATATTAGTTCGTAAAAATTGAGCCTTCTTCAGTCTTAGGATGGTATATACAAATGACGCCCTCAATGCTAAATCTCATATATACATGAAGCGTAACCCATGGATAGAAACTACTGATTTGAATGTCGACGTTAGCCATTGGTACATAGCATTTACCAACACCAATAATTATGGTGCTGACTGTGCAGTGCAATGAATGCCCCAATATTTTACTGTCATTGCAAGATACTATGTATCTCTGAAAGGCATAACATCTAATGCTTATCCAGAGTAAGGATTGTGGGATGGTATGGGAGGAACATTAGCTTGTAACACAACTAATGGGGTGGGTAAAAACAAAGCTGTACTAATTTTTCCGGAGGGGGTTATTATCAATAAAATATTGTTTATGCATTATATCCTTCTGTATTCAATATAATTATAAATAAAATTCAAGAATGAACATGTTCGTATTTTTATCCTTCTCGTCAGTTAGCAATGAGCTCTCGTCAGTTAGCAATGAGCTTTCGTTAGTTAGCAATGAGCTTTCGTTAGTTAGCAATGAGCTTTCGTTAGTTAGCAATGAGCTCTTGTCAGTTAGCAATGAGCTCTCGTTAGCAATGAGCTTTCGTTAGTTAGCAATGAGCTCTCGTCAGTTAGCAATGAGCTCTCGTTAGCAATTGCTCTTAGTAAGAGCATACTCCCCAGCAGTTCGTCTGTAACTGTCTCAATATGTCTGTGTAGACTGTTGTGTACACCTAAGATAATTTACACTAAATGCGTTATTGTACATGTTTAGTCTAAAAACTTTGTAAAGTCTGATAGCTGTTTTTAGCTGCCAGTGTAGGAGCTAGAGTTAAGGTCGTCTTGACCTACAGATCTCGTAACGAACAAGTGGTCACTCTTGTACACCGAAAGCTGAGCAATAGTGCACCTCCTTTTTTTTTCTTTTTTTTTTGCCGGCTTGCCGGCGTTATCTTGGAATTATCTCAGATCGAGAATCTGGCCGATCAAGCTTTCCCACTATTGGGGATCAACCCAATAGTTCGAAAAAACGTTTTGTTGATTAGATGAGCATTAAGGCTTACCAACAGAAGGTATAAAGGTATCTACATGCTTGACGGCCTGCGAGGATGCAAGGCCTAATGAAGCAAGTATAACGATAAGCTTGGTGGATTGTTAGGGCACTAAGACCTACCAACCAAGTGTGTAGTGTGTGTACTTGGCAGACTTGTTAGGGCACTGGACCTACCAACCAAGGTGTGAATCTCTGTGACTGGCAGCCTTTCGATACCGTCCGGCCTAGCCAGCCCAGAGATAATGTATACTTGGCGGACTAGTTAGGGCACTAAGGCCTACCAACCAAGTTAGGATATACATGCAAGGCGGCCTTTCTTAAGAGTCCAGCCTAACCAAGCAAGTATAATTATATATGCTTGGCGGAATTGTTCGGGCACTGTGGCCTACCGACCAAGACTTATGGCAACAATATATTTGGTGGAATTCTTGGGGCACAAGTGCCTACCACCTAAATGTATCGTGTGCTAGATGGAATTGTTAGGGCAACAAAGGCCGACCATCCAGTCTTTGATGTTACGTTAACAGGTGGCAGAGAACAAAGGCCGTAAGGGCCACCACCGCAAAGGAACTAACATTCCTAGGGCAGTATACTTCGCGGAATTGTTAGGGCTACTGGGACCTACCACGAAGTATTTAAGCAAACAATATACTTGTTGGATTTTTTGCAGCACAAGTGCCTACCACCAACAAGTATCAGTACTATATAAAAATTCACTTCGTGTTTTTATTTATTTATATATTTATATCTCTCCTGTCACACTCTATGGGAACAAGGAGAAAATTCAGATTTCAAAATGTAAAAACAAAAGTGGGGTACCTTGCAATCTTTTTCTTCGGCGAAAAAAAAAGTTGGGCACCTTGCAATCTTTCTCTTCAGTATTAGATAGGGGAAAAATAGAACTAATAAGATAGGAGAAAATTCAGATTTCAAAAGGCAAAAAAAAAGTTGGGTACCTTGGAATCTTTTTCTTCATTATTAGATAGGGGAAAAATGAGGAAGCGAAAAAGACGGCGGGGGTTTTGGTGAGGTGTTAATTTTTTGCCGGCATTTATAATGACGGCACGGGCCACTAGTTCATCAATATTCCTCTATTCCGAGGGACCGGTAACAAATTACGTTAGCTTTAAATTATAAAGCAACAATAGATTTGGTGGAATTCTCAAGGCACAAGTGCCAACCATCTAAATGTATTGCTGTGCTAGATGGGATTGTTAGGGCAACAAGAAGCCAACCATTCAGACTTGAAGCTATAGGTGGCATAGTAAGGCCGTAAGGACCACCACCACAACAATAGCAAATCATGAGGCAATATACTTCTAGGAATTGTTAGGGCCACTAGGGCGTACCACGAAGTATTTAAACAAACAATGTACTTGTTGGATTTTTTGCAGCACAAGTGCCTACCACCAACAAGCATTTATCAATATTCCTCTATTTCAAGGAAAACAATTTACATTAGCTTGATTTATAAGCAACAATAAATTTGGTGGAATTCTTGGGGCATAAGTGCCTACCACCAAAATGTACCTATTGCTGTGCTAGGTGGGATTGTTAGGGCAACAAGAAGCCAACCATCCAGACTTGAAGCTATAGGTGGCATAGTAAGGTCATAAGGACCACCACCGCAACAATAGCAAAATTCATAAGGCAATATACTTCTAGGAATTGTTAGGGCCTACCACGAAGTATTTAAGTAAACAATATACTTGTTAGAGTTTTTGGGGCACAAGTGCTTACCACCACCAAGTAATTATTCCTCTATTCCGAGGAAAAAACAATTTATGTTAATTTAATTCAAAACACAAATTCACAAAACACCATCACTGTCACTGGTCATCAAGAAGAAAACACTGCTGCAGCTCTGTGAACATAAAGAGACATAAGTAAAGGATCCAAGATGGCGGCCTTCTAGGTCGATCACACATCATACACAGTCCCCAAAACGTATCACTAAAAACGGTAAAAACACATTTCCAAACACAAAAAACCGTATTAGAGCACTAATAACCAGTAAGAGAAGTATTTCCCAAACTCTAAGATCAATAGGTAAGCACAGAGCAGCAGCTAAGACCAGAGCATAGTAGTAGATGTTGACAGTGGCGCGAGTCGTAACGGAATGAGGACTTTTGAGGAGTGCTGCTGCTGGGATCCTGAGGTACCAGGTGGGCGGGGCCTGGAAAAAAAGATAGAACACCAAAAGCTGTCAATAAGGAGGGTTACGCCTCAAAACGGTCTAAACTACCATTTAGATGCCCCCAGAGTTGGGCGCTGACGCGGGTCTGGTGCTACCGACAGAGGTGTTCTGTCGGAGCGAACCACTGAGAAATAAACTGTGAATATGGTATAGGCAAACAAAAATAAATATATCAACAAAACAAAAATAAATTCATGACAATTCATAGCAAGAGATGGAAGAGATAATTAAGAGAAATGACTGACACCAATAATCCCTGAACAGTAAAACAAGAACTGGAACCTGAAGAAACAAGAATACATAAGCTTACAGGAACATGAAAGAATGAGTAATGGATAGTGAACTTAGCAGTAGGAATAAGCAATGATCAGACGATCAGAGTGACAGGTGACTGAAGATTAACTTATTAATTGAGCCCGAATTTATTGCAGTTTCTGGCGTTAGAGCAATAACTACAATATGTGCAATAACTGCTACTAGAGCTATTAATCAAGTTAGGTTCTAAGACACGGCACCACTTTAAAATCAAGGTGAGACCAAAAAAGCTATAGTGTGATATATAAGGCCATGTTCACATGTCCCTCATTGTAACGCGTTCACTCAAACTGATGGATGCTGCGCATTGATTTGAGAGAAGCAGCTGCAGCAAACACAGCAGACTGAAGAATGAAGCATGTCCCATTTTTTGAAAGTGCTGCGTCATTCAAGTTCAGTAAACAGAACTTATAGCTAAATGCCAAATTTAGCCTCTGCAGCATTCACAGATCATGGACAAAAAGTCAATTTTTTTATCTTAACTTTAATGATCAAAATCACTATACAGTACTCCCGTTTAAGAGAAGAAATCTAGAAAACCTGAAAATGTTATTGTCCAACTGACTGTTCTGTGCTGAGTTCTCCTCTGTTGGTTTATCAGGCTATACCTATGTTTAAAATAGGCTATTCCTAACAAAATCAGTCTACAAGATTATGGGATACGAATGTGACTTCAAACCGCCGCAAAATATAAGCAAAAATGTAGAGAAACAATATCATAACTAAACTCGCAGCGTCATTCATAAGAATGAAGCACACTTCTACGAGTGGACAAAGACAAAAAAATGTGGACGTACAGCTGGTGTTCAGTTTCGTGATTCAACGCATTTCGATGAGGGACATGTGAACTCATGGCAATTATCATCACTGCCACGTGTCATAACACTTCAAACGCCCTGGCAATTGGTTCCCTTATAAATTTTTGTTCCATATATTTGTTGCAAAATTTGACTATTAAATTTTTATAACCTTCTTCGTTCGAGGAAAAGATCATGAAAACAGGTAAAGTGGGATATTTGCAAGAATCATTCTCGCCATTGGGAAGATTTGTCAATTAGCATGAGCACAATGCATACCCACTGATAATTGGTATTTGGAACTGAAATAGGTGTTCGTTGATCCACTGACACGCTACTTCCATTTACTATCCGACTATTTCATTACTTTTTCTATTTTTTGCTGTATGCCTATTTGCCTTTTCTTTGTATCCTATTTCTTCCACCACTATTGCTTAGGTGCAATAAGTGTAATTATTTGCTGCAATGATAGCAATTTTTAGGTGCAATAAGAGCAATGTTTAGGTGCACTATGAGCAATTTTAGGAGCTATAACTGCAATATTTTGAGCGCAATAAATCCGGGCTCTACTCATTACTTAGTGGGGTTACATTGACAATTGAGTTAAAGATTTTAAGCAAGTCTTTACTCTGAAAACAAAAGAGAAAACTTAGAAGGAAAAAAAATCAAAGCAACACATTAAAAACAGAGATAAATTGTGCTAAAAATAGGGACAAAAACTGCTCCCTTCAACAACATCAGTGGAGACTGTGGAGCAGTATTCATAATCTTGGCAAAGCATTAAACAAACTCTGCAGTCCGGCTCAACACTGCGATGGCAACAATGTGCCATGTAAAACCGTCACCCCATGACAAAAGACTTTTGGCTTAAGATCATTTTCAGGGCATGTAAAAATTTGTTTTTGTGATGTTTTAGTATTTAATATGTAATTTTAAGGAAAGTTAGGTGTAGCAAGGACCAAGACTGCCCGGGGCCTTTTGAGCGAGCGAGCTCAATGCAAGACGTTTTGAACAAATGCCAGTCTGAGCGACCTGAAAATGAGACGTTTCGAGCAGAGCCGATGTTGCTTTTAAGAGTTTAAATCTTGATATGGTCTCCGTTGACAATATTTTTTACGTATTTCATTCATTAATTTTTTACCCTACTTGGCCACACATATGATGCTTCTAACATGTGTCGGTTCTAACAATATGCACCATCACGTATACCACTTACATTTTTATTTCTGATGTACTGCCTATTAAATTACAAGATAACGTAATACGGCAATAATATAGTGTCTTCCGGGGCGGAGCTGGTGAAAAATCTTGAATTCGTCCTAGCTTAAATACTTATCGTACAATTTGGCTGCAACGTCACATGAATACATCCTTAACATGCACCTATGTGCCTTATAAAAATAAACATTATACCTTGTATAGTTTAGTACTCAAGTTCAAAAAACGAAGATTTTGGATCCCCGCGAATCGGGGTGGAAATGGTCAACCACCAAAAAGCAGGAAATAAGGCATGGACAAAGCTGAGCTATATACCTACCATATGGAAGCCTATAATGTAGTCTAATAACCAACTAAGTTTCAAAACTGTAGCATGTTTCTAAGTATTTTAAGAAATATTTGATCGTGACCCTGTGAAACAAAACACCATATGAAAATTCATTTTCCTTAAAACCT
>LQNS02276667.1:10537-26152 GCA_001587735.2 Parhyale hawaiensis
CACAAATCACGTTAATATTGCACCTTACTTGAGTAGTGAAAACCAAACATAATTTCTCAAGTCAAATTTCATTTGGATCGAATCTATTTTCATTTAGAGGAAATTTACTTTCATTTGGAGCAAATCAAATTTCGTCGGGAGCAAATCTATTTTCGTTTGGAGCAAATCAAAATTCGTCGGGAGCAAATCTATTTTCGTTTGGAGCAAATCAAAATTCGTCTGGAGCAAATCTAGTTTCATTTGGAGCAAATCTAATTTCGTCTGGAGCAATTCTATTTTCATTTGGAGCAAATCAACTTGTAAATGGTATAGATTATTTTTGTCCTGGCTGTGGCTATAGCTTCCAGCATTCGAACGCTGCGCTGAAAATCCTAATTTTTTAAATTCAATTTGAGTCAGAATTAGGACCCACCACTGTCGCGTGCTGAAGCGTAGAATTGCTGTGGTTGAGAGTTTTCCGTATTTTTCACAGATTCTAAAACACGAACGAATATCACGCATTAGGAACGCAACGGAATAAATTGAATTGGTTTTCTGCTGAAGTGCGACTAATGTTGTACGTGGAGAGCTGGCTGATGTGAGCAAATTTCCCGGCAGGCTCAACCGCAGCAAGACTATTGTTGTAAACTGGAAAATGAAAATTACATATGGCCTTAATCAAGTTTCATCGAATCGCTGTCTAAGTTCAGTTTAATCTTTTAGCGTGCCAATGTAGACAACGTCAACTGTTGATGAATGAATTAATACTACACATTTACGTGTTTACAGCGAAACTGAGACTTGGCGGGGATAATCACATGTCTGAGATTGTGCTTTTGGGCCAACGGGCGATCCAAATGCTCCCATCTGCCACCGTTCCGCCAATTCTCGGATGCCTGCACAGAACCCAGTTGTTGAAATTACAGGATTCCAATTACCACATTAGTTATAATTGATTAGACATTAAAAGCTACAAACGACTTGTGGCGAGCGAGTTTATTTGAACTATCGTTTGAAAATCAGTGCGTGAGCAGAAAAGTTTTCTTGTGCTATTAACTTTGAAAGCTATGCTTAATAATTCATTGTGAAGAGAGCAATAAGTTACTGTGTTTCAACGTAATTACTGTAACTCATCATACACGTAAATTTATATTGATTAAATACCACAGTTCTTACAAAAACTGCTTCTTGTAGGGAGGATTTTCTCATTTTCCATGACGATCCAGTTCTGCATCCTGGGCCGGCCGTACGTGCCTCCCGCTGGTGGAGTTACGGGGAGCGATTTTTTTCCTGAACCTTTCAGCAAGTAGTTTCACGTCAGCCAATGGCGTGGCAGGTCACCGGCCATAGTGGGCGGGGCGAAGGGTGATGGTTTGTGATGGTGTTGCACTTAGAAGTATACCTTGAAAAAACTATGTAAATTCACAATTTACGTGCCGTGAAGTTTATTCTAATAATTAATAGGCATCAATTAAGGTGTGTGTGATGTACTTGAACTTCATTTAAATGTGAGCAACATGTGAAAATTGCTCATGTGTCAGCAGTTTATATTGAGTCTCTGTGTAATTTATGTACATATTATAGGGAGTAAATGTCACCAAGCATATTGCGCGCAGTGCCTAGCCAATGTCACGGCGTTTTGAATCCATTTAATAATTACATAAAACTAAAACGCCATATTTTGGAGAGGGGGGCGACCTCTTCTACAAAAAAATACAAAATAATAATCAAAATATGCAAATAATAATTATTGAATTTTGTTAAATGAATAAAATAGATGAAAAATAAACATCTTAAACTACTACTTGCGAGTTCTGACAAGGATGCTAAATGAAACACATGATAAGCAATGAAATAATTTATTGTAATGGAGAGAGAGACAGAAATTTGAACAAGATAAAAAGGTCAAACATATTACGCATCATTGAAATTTTGTAAAACATCCTGTGATACTTATACAACTCGCTTGGCAACAAAAGACTGATTATGCAGGGGAAAACAAAGTTAAACAACATTTTTTATAATTTGATCTCTTAATGCTGAACCCAACGCACCATCGGAAAATTCAAGCCTTTGACAAATAAATTTACTTCGTAGTTAAATGAGTATCGCTTAATATCGTGAGAATAAAAAACAGTACCTCGTCCACCTATGATGTGCAACTTACGTTTCACAACATAGAGGAGTTGTGGAGGCCCTGGCGAAAACACAACTCACGTTTTTCATAAGAGATATGATCACAACACTTGACTTGGCAACAACATTAAAGATTCCTTACCGTGCATCAAATAAATGGCAAATATTGACTGATAATTTTTGAGAAAGCCACCTCTTCATCCATTGAGACTGTGGCCTGAACATCTCCCGATACATAAAGAAGGCCATACGTGTCATTGCATTATGAGCTTATAATTTGGACTTTTGGATCGAAGTCGCACGGTCTATTGAAAACCCCCGCAATTTCCAGCGCACATTTTAATCAACCTAACTTACATTACTAATACAAATTTTTCGTAATTAACTAAACCCATCTTAGTCTAAGTTTCACTTATTCTTCTATTTTGCTGGTGATATCTCCCATTTTTCCTCAGCCCCGCCATTCATGACTTAGAAGCGTTGGACTCGACATTTCGATTAACTAATTAAACCGTTTTGGATTCATCCTGCTAAATTGGGTTTAGGATTAAATAGCACGACGTCTGAAGGGATGTGATTTACGGAGGATGTGATACAGCGTCGTGCATTGGGGAGAAACTACTGATAAAATTACGTAACATTTGTCCTTATTACTGTCAGATTTGCCAATTATAGTTTCCATTAATTATTCAATAAATAGTTTTAGCCTATTAAATAAACGTATTTGTCAATTGATCCAGCTGAAGAGGCTCATTAGAATTGTGAATCTTTGTAAAGTCTGTTCAATTGTGAATTTTGTTCATTAGGATATTCGTTTGAGAAGTTGTGTTCTAACGTTTTAACTGTTTAAAGACACGCTCAGACGTGCGGCCAAGTGATTAAGTAAACTACTGTTTTACTTGAACTTTCCTTTGGAAACCTTTAAGTAGGGGAATTGTAGTCCGTTGTGATGAAAAACCCTTACACAAATTAGGTACTCCTATCATTAATTATTATAAATTTACATGAATAAAATGTTCCTTAAATTCATTTTTACGTATACTGTGCAAGTTTCAAAACGATCTGAACATGAAAGAAGAAAATAGACTGGCTCACCTAAAGTAAAAAATTGCCCAGTCTTATTATTAATTATTAAAGTATTATATTTAGTTATTTTGAGTTTTATTAATTTAATAGCGTTGCAGTTCAATTTTCAATTAAATTAACTGAAGTTTCTTTATAGATGGAATATTAATGGAATGCGAATGTCTAAGTTTGTTAATGGAATTGGTGCAGAACCTGATACACCTTTTTGCAATTGCTTTTGACCAATTTAACAACTGGTTTTGACAATGTGCAATATAGTATAACCAATGTTCACTACGCATTGACCCTATTCAAAACGCTTTGACAAAATTCACTCTTTGATTGGCAAACTAGCAGAACATATTGACAATTGAAAATATTTTGACAAAATTCATATCACTTTGACAATGATAAAAATAAAATGGCAAACGAAAATTTAGTTTAACAATGATTAGAGTTCTCTTTGACAATCTTAAAAAAATGTTGTCAATGAAAGAAATAGTTTGGCAATTGCTAAAACCTCTAGATTAACTTAGTTTCCTTCAAATCTTTCTCATGCAATGCCGAAAGAGGGCGCTTTTTTTCTTATGTATTACGAAGACACGCCTGTTTGCCTTTTGCGTATTTTGTGTTATGCATTATGTATTGCAGCTGACCGGCTCGTTGTCTTCTCACTTCAGGCTTCCAGTCCTCCAGGCTCCACCACCTCTTACATTATCCGCTTTCTTATATATAGATTTAAACATTGTCAAAACGATTTGCAGAATTGTCATATTCATATGACCGTCGTCAAAGTGAAATGCATATTGTCAAAAGGTTTTATCGATAAAACCCTGACATACTGTTGTGTCAAATTGACAAACCGTTTTGTTCTTTAGTCATAAAATTGTGAAATATGTCAAAATGTAATAAATTTTGTCAAAAAATTATGAAGACTGTCAAACATATATGGCAAATTGGTCAAAAGCAATCGCAAAAAGGTGTAATTAATTATCCTGTGGAGTTGAAATGAATATTCGATAGTACGTCAGAAAGGCAAAAAGGAAGCTTTTCTTAATGTAAAGTTCTCTCCGGAAATTAGGATTTATTTTTGATTATATGGGATACGGAACTATTTTTTCTTACAATAATTTTTTATGCATTTCATTAGCATAAAAAGAAAAATTATTGGTAAAGAGGTCTCTGTATTTTCAATCTGTCATCCTTACAGATTCGAAAGAGATACAGGTAATCTTGGCCCTAGGTGAAATTGGTTCAGTGAATTAGGATTACCACTTTTGTTGTTTATACTTTCATCCCAGACAATAATATAGTTTTTTCATCTGGATAGTAGTGTACCCGTGTTGTTAAAAATGACAAGTTGTAGAGTTTTTTATTATCTTTGTATCAGTATTGCATAGCAAATAGTATTAGTCTATTTTTTCACGTTTTTAGATTTTGGCCATTTTTTTAGATATTGGCCATTTTTTATTTTAGATTTTGGCCATTTTTTTTTAGATTTTGGCCATTTTTTTAAATTTCTGCTATATTTTTAAATTTCTGCTATATTTTTAAATTTCTGCTATATTTTTAAATTTCTGCTATATTTTTAAATTTCTGCTATATTTTTAAATTTCTGCTATATTTTTAAATTTGGAGCTTTTTTGTTTTTGACTCGATACAGTTCTGAAATTTGTTCCCCTTTGTTGAAAGTTGCCTCTTTTGTCGCCTGTTTATTTTTCTTCTGTTGCTTTTTCTTCCGTTTTTGGTTAGTGTGAACAATTTTGGCCAGTGTGTGAACAATTTTGGCCAGTGTTTTAGTGTAAATTTGTGAAAATTTAGGAAAATTTATTGAAATATGGAAATTAGGTAAAATTGTAGAATTTTAATTGGTGTTCGAAGCTGGTGAGGGTGTTTCTTCCGTTGTTCAGTAGATTTGTAAATTCGTTGAAGAAATAGCGTATAATAGTTTTTTTTTTCAGGTTGCTTTTGGAACTTTCTCTGACAATTATTTGAAATTTAAATTCAGTTCCGTAATGTCGTCGATGTTATTTAGGTATTCGAATGTTTTTGAATAGTTAGTTGCTTTTTAGTGTTTTTTTTTTTTTTGGTTGAAGGCAGTCCATTTCGTAGTATATGTGGTTTCGGAGCTGAAGTAAAGTTTTGCCTTTATTGAATATTTTCTTAATTGCAGGCAATGCAGCGAATGATAGAGCAAAATAAGTTGAATCAGGCATATGCCTTCCCGTTTAGAGAATATGCCTTCCCGTTTAGAGACGGGGTGTCTACAAGGACTGTCACCGCCCTTAAGGAGGAGTACGGGGCGGGCAACACCAGCCAAAAGATTAGGGTTGTCGCGATGATTCTGCGTGTGAAGAAATTTGTTTTTAAAGCTGAGAAGGCCGGGCAACAGAAAATATATGATAGGCTGACACTGTTTCGGTATCAAGATTCTAATTAAAATTTCTTTTTAGAATTTTGTTATGGCAGCTTACTCATTTGTAGATAATATTCTATTGTTGAATGATGTGGGAAAATTTGGAAATTGACCTGCGTGATGTATGGGCCAGTGTATGAAACTCAATTTAACGAGTGAAGCCAGAGTAGGAGAGTGAAGTTCCGAGTAAGTGAAGTCTCAAAGGCTTAATTTCGGCGCTCAAACGAACAAGTCTCTTGACGCGCCCTCGATTGGTGGCGTACGTTATCACTTTGAGGTTCCCAAATATGAGTTCTAGAGGTTTCAAGGGCAATTGATCTGTGGTTTCACCTGAAAGTTGAATTAGGGGAAGTTAGCCTACCCGTCAGACATACGATGAGTCGACCAGCCAACGCATTCAAAGTAGACTGAAGCTAAGGCAATAAGGTTTCGCTTGTCTGGAGTTGATATATTGAATTGAAAATACAGATTTAGCTTTGCCACTACTTCGAATGATGCAAATATGCGAAGGAACTCTATTACGTTTAATGCGTTTGAAAACTTAATTTTGCAGAGAAGAATAATGTCGAAGTCTCAGGGAGTAAAGGTTTGAAAATCTATTTAACGCACAGGTCTCAAGTTCTGAAATGAAAACAGTTTGTGTTTGACTGTTCTGTGATCATACAATGACGCCTTATGACGAGTCCCTGGATAACGGCGTTTGTACACCAAATTATACTGGAGCTGAAGTTGGAAGTAACATCATAACATACAATAAACGATTAACAATTGGAGCATTAAAGTGACTGCATTAGCTGCCGCAGCTCCGATAAAAATATGTTCGATAGGCTGAGAAGTTTACAGGGAACGCTCACGCCAAGTAGTCAATGATTCCAAATATAACGAGTAGTGGCCATCTAAAATTTATAACCAACTGGTAAAGGAGTGAGGTGACTGGCTAATGATTTCGAAAAATGGAGATATCGTCAGTATTTCTATTTAAGAAGTAGCGTGTAGCCCAAATTGAAAATTTAGTAGCGCGGAGGCCTCAAAAGTAGTCCAATTTGGCTATTTGTAGCCCAATCTGGCAACCCTGCAGCGGCGGTGTTCATCGTACGATGTTACTATTTTTCTTGAGACATTTTTCGAACGGTTTACTTTTTTAGAAACTTTTTTTATAGTAAATGATTTTTGTGCAACTTGATATGTTATTGCTTGATATAAGGCTATTTGTAGCCCAATCTGGCAACCCTGCAGCGGCGGTGTTCATCGTACGACGTTACTATTTTTCTTGAGACATTTTTCGAACGGTTTACTTTTTTAGACTTTTTTTATAGTAAATGATTTTTGTGCAACTTGATATGTTATTGCTTGATATAATATTTTGATGTGGTGTTTTGTAACGGATAGCAACGTTTGAAAATGGCAGTGTTGAATTTTGTCCTCTATCTAAATAAAAAAAGTATGGACTGGAAGAAAACTAGACTAAATTTCTTTATTTGTCACTTAGTTTGGACGTTATCGTTATGAACTTGAAGAAAAATTTTTTGTCCATGATTATAACACTATTTTTTCATACACGTTTTGGAATTAAAATTGATAATAATTTTATTGGCTAATAGATTGCGAAAAAACTATGTGGCATAGTTAGAATAGTTCTGTAATTTTGAAAATTTGATCCTTTGCTTTGGACGGTACTGAAGATAATTGGTGTGCCGGGTAAGAAAGTACCGTATATAGTTTGTTCTGAATATTTCTCGTGGAGTGCTGGTAAGTCAGAGTTATTTTATGTAAGTAATTACCTTGGTGGGTGTTGAAAAAAAAATGAGTATGAGACTGTTGTGAAGGATTTTAATCGAAATTTAAGGGGTTTGGTGCAAATAGCGGTTAGTGGGTCGTCGCAGATTGTGGTGTTAAATTGTAAGTATAGTTTTTGTAACTTTCATTTGTGCAGTAAAACTTGTTCATTTAAAATGAGAGAATTTAGCGTCAAATGCTAATTAAAGGTGTTTAATGGGGATTTTTGATATTATAATTTGCACTTAGTGATTTTTTTGTTAGATATTTTTTGTCTTGTTGTAGTTAGTTTTGTGGAAAATATTAGTTTTCAATATATTTTCTTTTGCCGTATGTAGTAGATCGTTGAAGGGTGATAGTTGTGTTATGGCATTAATTCTAGTTAGTTTGATGGGAGCTGATGTTCTTTGTTAGACAGAGGTTTGAACGTGTGTGGTTTATTAGGGGAACGTAATAGTGGCTCAAATGTTATTTAAAGCAATTTTTTTAGCTGGAATAAGGTCATAGTGGGTTCCCAACAAGAACTTATTGTTAGTATAGTTATATAGGATGTGAAGATGTGAAAAATTGGACTGTCAAGAATTTAGTTTTTCAATACGTATTTTGAAATTGGACAGCATTTGATATGAAATAAATTTGATTAATTTTTTTTTTGCAGTGAACTGACGGAGGGGCGGGAATTTTATGTCTCCACTAAAACTCCGACGGAGTCCTTGAACTTCTTCAGAGGGTTGCGGGAGCGAAGGGTCATCGGGAGCGTCGTGGCGTTATATAACGCCCGGTATTCGGGTGGAGACGGCAAGGGTATTCCCTATATTACATGGCGTGAGCCCTTAGTGCCGGCGGATATTGAGTTTGCCTCGCTCAGACAAGATCCTGTCTTGTCTGAGCTTGCTGAGAAAGAAGGTAAGCTTAAGAGCTTTTTATATGTTACTACCGCTTCGTTCCTGCAGCCCTCGGTGGGTTCTGTCTGCGGACGCACTTTTTGTGTCTGATACCACACAGTGGGGGAGGAGTATCCCGCAGTGAGGGTGACAGTTGAGGAGGCCAGAGTGACGGTTGAGGAGGCCAGCGTGACTGCGTTAAAGGTGCTGGTGTCGGCGCCCAGCATCGGCATTACCGCTGCCGAGTACAGTGGTTTGGAACTTTCAAAACTGTTTGTCAACGAGCAGTATTTGGCGGTATGTTTTTTAGAAAGTTTCAAGTAATTGTTTTCGCATTTGTGAAACATTTTCTGTTTGAGGATAAGTATATTTGTATATGTATTCCTATAATATTCATAGGCAGCCATTTGGGTTGATATATGGAAAAGGTAATATTTTAGTGAAGTGGTCATTAAAAGTGGACGCTAAATTTGTTTCTCTATCACTGAGTAAAATTGAATTTGTTCAAATATTTATATAATTATTTCTGGATTTTTAGGTGTAGTTAAAATAACGTGCTTGAATGAGTCGAGCAATGTTTCTGAAATTTTGTAGGGAGTTTGTTTGGTGAATCTTGTCATTTATGTTGAATAATTGGCATTAGGTGCACTGTTACACAGGGATGGGCACCAAATACACTAAAGTATTTAAATACTAATTACTAAATACATCTGCAAAATGTAATTAAATACTAAATACTAATTACATCTTTAAATGTACTTAAATACTAAATACTTAAATACATGAATGTATTTAAACACTTGAGTAAATACGTTCAATTTTTTTCTTGTTTGGGGGACCAAAAGGCACTGCACTAACTCAGGTGTATTTTCGGTGTTCATAAATAGTTGAATATTAATATACTAGCACAATGTGTGACATTCTACAAAAGTCGTCAGTAATACTGAGTCTAGATAATATAAAAACAAAATCAGAGGCGAGAGCTTCCAATTTAGCCCCTGTTATCACTTCACTAGAGAATTGATTAGACTGTTTCAGTTTCCTGGTTTGCTTATGGACATCGAAAATTAAAACACCAGTTCATTGAAATGATTCAAGCAGACAGAAATAAAAGTTTTTAGGATCGAAATACCGTCGTGTTTTAAGGATGTTTTCCTTCATAACTATGGAGCATAACAGCCTTCAGTCCTGAGCCATAGCTCTTGATGACCTGTGATGAACTGCAGCTATGTACTACTTAGAGCCAGTTAGCATAACAGCATCTTAAGAAGGAATCTGTGCTTGATTATCTTTTTGGACGCGTCTTTCGTGCCCACTTTGTTTTTCCTTCCAAATTCATCCTGCTACTGATTATGTTTTGTTTCTTAGTTCCTTTTTTTCCCCGACTTACTGTTCCCTAGCGCGTGATTCGGACATGGGTTCTGCGTTTCTGTTAATATTCTTCATGTCTTTTCTTTCTTCTTTCCTTTGGATCACGGTGTTCACGGTTAGTAGAGGCTTAAAATAGGAAAATACTCCTACTACTGCTTGTGGATTTTCCACTAGGGGTGTGCGATCAGGGTAATTTCGCTTTTAAGCTAACCTCAATTAGACCTACCCCTCACTACAATAATCAAGCATCGTGCAATAACAGGATGCTTCAGTGGTAGTGTCACACCCGGACTGCACAAGTTTGAGACTGTTACTAGCAGGCGAGTTCCTTAGCTTCGCTTGTAAAGGCAGCATTTGGTTTTCAGATGCTGTTGCAGCGCTGTTGGCCATAACTATACTGGAGATTGTCCGGGGCACAAACCATCATGTAGGAGGTTCCATCGTTGGTGTCATAGCTCTTAACGATCTGTGATCGATTGAATCCGTCCGCGCCTCGGGGGCCGTAAGCTAGGCCTCCTCGAGATTTTTTGGAGACTTTGCCAGAAGGCACATACCTATCTGCAGCAGTGCGTGTTGGCTTTCCAGTTGGGATGTGCGGTCACGTTGACGTTATCGTAACTGTTAGCTTTCAGCAGAAGTTAAGGCAAAGATCCCGTCGATTTGGTAGCGTCTTTTAGACTTTATCAAGTTTCAATGCATTAACTCTTATCGGATTTTAAATGAGACTTTCGAAAAGTTTGTCTAGCTACGTAAAATGGAGCTTGCAGTCGTGATTAGGTTAGTTCTAACACACGTAAAGCGATTCAGAGAGCGTTAGTGCAAACGAATGTACTTTAAATTCCGGACCAGTTTAGCCTATAACGGCTCGACTTAACTTAACGATCAATTCTTAATTTTGACAAAATGTAATGTGCAAATTACATTATGAGTAGGGAAACATACAGGCCGGCAGAGGAACAAAATATATAGTGGACAGAAAGTGATTCCACTCGTATATGCCACTTAAAACTAACCTGGGTACTTTCTTACACCTTTAACACAATTTAGAATGATGAAAGCAGAACTTCTGTTTTAACTTTTATGCAAGTTAAGCCTCGCGGATTTATTTTGATCCTACTCTAACGAGTCAGTCACTTGATGACACTTTAAATCTACCCTTGATCCTTGAACTTACAGTATAAAGAAAAAGTTCTAATTCTCACGCTCAACTGAATAAATCGCTCGCTCTGGACACTGCACAAAATATTTCGAGAAAATTAAGTGCATGTAGATGTGCATGTTAGAGTATAAGCCCTTTTTTATTTTCGATCCGAGATGATATGCACATACACTGCCCGGATAAAGTGCCATACAATTTCCACAGCTTAGTTTTGTTTAGTTAAGCCAATAAGCCTCGACTTGTCTCTCTATTCAATTTTTGAAAGCAGCACCCAGTTATGAGTTTTGGATATTTCGGACATAAGACTGTCGTAATCTGTTTTGTGATTATGGATTAAGTAATGTCCTGAGATTAACTTCATTAGCATTAGCGGGATGTTAGAATGTTGTGCCTGCTTGTTCAGCTAAGCTGGTGTGAATTCTTGAGAATCCCGGCAAGCTGCGTCAATGTTCACTGTCCCAAGCACACACGGGGATGGTCTGAGGGTCGTAGTAATCATCCAACTTTTTCCGTCTCTGTCGTAACAGCTTCTATAGTAATTGACAAGGGCCGCACTGTCAACTGGGGAATACCGGGCAATGCGCATGTATATCTGCAGAAATAACGAATGCATGTCGGCCTATTTGCAGTCTCACAGACAAATATGTTTCACATACTTTTTACTTGTCCGAAGTTCCATACGAGAGTTCTGCTTTGCCATTTATATTCGTGTTGCAAGTGTAATTAGGAACTCGATTTCTCAGACTATCGCTGAAAAGTTAATTTAACAACACCTAATAGAGTTTTAACCCATTTTAAGAGTAGTAGAAAAAAGTTAAATGTGTGAAGCTCTAATCTTGCGGGTGAAAATAATGTTCACAATTATATTCCAACGGCAAATGTAAAACGCATGTTGCATTAAAACAAATTGTTAACATAGTTTACAAGCGCTGTCAGCCTATTCCAGAAAAAAAATCAAGATATGCCATCGAGCTCTGTCGAAAAGATCACTGATGCTCACGACACAGAATTAATTAAAGTTTTTAACCGGAAGTGTTACATGCTAACCATAAAAATAGATGTAATAGCACCGTCTGTTGTGTTTTTATCGGAGGGAATTCAGGCCCAATTTTGGATCGATTGAACGATGTTTAACTCTACGCTCTAGCGCCGGGTTGCATCAAGCAACCTAAGGCTCAGAACACTTCGCGAATTATGTGCGCTGTTCTAGGCAGAGCACTGTTTTGCTTAAATAGTCAATACGGCATTCAATTGCTATGCTGAACAGTGCCATTATTCGTAAGAACATTTTTAAATAACAAAATGTATTTAAATACTATTGTATTTGTTCCAATTAGGGTGATGGTTTTACGCTACGAGGCATTTAATTGAATTTTGGATATAGATGGTAAAGTAGTCTATTTAGACGAGGAATTTCAAGAGTTTAGTGTTGGATACTGGAGGAAAAAAATGTGTGGCGCATACTTTGGGTGAGAATATTGGATTTATTTGATCAGTTTTTGATTGATGGATTGCATCATATTATTTTGGCTATAGCTTCGCGTTTTGTTGATTTTTTGTTGTTTGAAAAAAGAAATACGGAATTTCTGTTGCTTGAAGTTTCATTGATTTGGAATTTGAATATGGATTCTAAGTTTTTGTTAAACGAGGTCCATCGAAGTTGATTGAATTTATTTATGGATTAAATATATGTAAGAAAATTAGTTTAATTTTATTCATTGTTTTTACAGGATGAAGCTTCAGACTGGGACGATCTAGAAGATAGGTTTGATGCGTTGATGCCGCAGTGTACCGGAGAGAAGAAAAACTGGGTACTATCTGGCTGGTACAAGTCGGAGGAATTTAAGGCGAGCAGAATTGTTCATTCAAGTAGCGTTTTCCCAGAGACGGCGTCCCAAGTTGCAAGAATTGGGGACGGGGTTGATGAGCCTGTTATGGTGACAAGTAGGGTAGAGGTAGGTCGGGAGCGCGCGCCTGTCGCCAAGCGACAGCGAGTGGAAGGAGCTAGTGGAGGAGATGGCGCTGGACCGTCAGGAGTTGGTAGGTCCCTCCCTTAAGCTTCTTCTGCTACCGCTCCTCCGTCTGCTACCGCTTCTCCGTCAGTCACAATTTTGTCAGCCACCGCTCCTTCGTCTGCCAGCGCTCCTCCGTCTACCAGCGCTCCTTCGTCTACCAGCGCTCCTTCGTCTACCAGCGCTCCTTCGTCTGCCAGCGCTCCTCCGTCTGCCAGCGCTCCTCCGTCTGCCGGCAAAAACTATTTTTCAGTCGTCAGGATAAAATGGACACCGAGCATCGTAACTTGGATACCGATTGGCGAATGATATAAATGTATACCGCCGTCCTTTGTGAATTTCCCATCGGGCACCGCCGTGATACGAGCGAGACTTCTAATGACGTCGCGCCATTTACTTGAACAATTCGATCTATGGTAATGTTGCGGGAAGGGAACAGTTAACCTGGGGCTGTGCGTCATTTGGCTAAGCATGCTTCCTGGTGCTGCTCGGTTACACTATAGTTGGTCTGCCAAAATTTAATATATTATAGTTCATCCTCAATTTTCTTCATCAAATTTCAAGTTAATTCATAATTGGATGTAAACCATTAAATATAAGGATTAACATCGTCACGGTGCCGTTGGAGCAGCGCTGGACCGCGTGTGGCCAATACCGGGTCACACTACCGTCTCTCATGACGATATTGCCGTCACGTAAGCTATCCTGCGCGCCACCGCTAAAATAAACACTACCTAGGCAAACCTAACCTTTCTAACCTCACCTAATCTAACCCAACTTGATCAGCGAGCAGCGCGGCGCACCAACTTGAACGCCGCTCACGCGCACACGATCTGCGTACACAAACACGCACACATCTCCGTCGTGAGAGACGATAGCGCTACCGGGCCGAAGCCTTGGACTCTGCCAGCTACAGTTTTTTTTCACTTGCATGCTGCTATATAATGCATACGTGTGATGGTGCGAGTGAAGATCATGGAACTTTTCTATGGTGCTTTGAAATTTAAACTTCTAAACTTAACTAGATTTGCTTAACTTGAACTACACAACTATTTAACTTACTAATCTTTTCGTGGCTCTATCGTCTAATAGAGGGTCTCGGACAGTTTTTTGTCGGAGACATTGATAGTAGTGCGCCTCTTTCTAGATCTTTTCTAAAAACTTTGACCAAAATTGCCTTTTTATTCAAAGCACCACTTTAACTTTTCTACTAACTCCTTCGTCAAGAAGTAAAGATTCACACTGAGATGAAATATTAATCTAATCTAATCAGGTATGACAATACAGTAAATTATTTTAAAGTTATTAACATGTAAACTTGTTAAATTTTCTACTCAATTGCTACAATTTTCTATTATCTTAGTTAACTTTGTTAAAGAATCAGTATAATTTGCTTCAACTGATTGAACAAATTTATTCATTTTTCAATAGCGATAAACATTTGAGTTTTCTTTCATTTTTGCATTTTCTCACGGTACCGCGTTCCTTGTTGACTTCGCTGCTTGGTGCCGTACTGGGGGTTTTGAGCGTGCGACACCTTTGCTACAGTGTTACGCTATCGCCTCTCCTATGAGTATGTGTCCAGCTATATATCAATTAGGTACCATTTTTAACTTCTATAAGATAAGCTCAAAATCCATAAAATTAATCGTAAATCAATTTAGCGTGAAATTAAATTCTGTTGATAAATTTTGTCGCCATTTCTTTTAAATTTTCAATAGAAAATTATCAATTTGTTATTGATAGAAATTGCTAGGTTCGAAACTTGTAATTTATATACGCTTGAACTCATAGTGGGGTATCTATTGGCGTAAATATTTGGCCTTGGCTTCCTGCTGCTCAGACGTTGGTGCCAATCTTCTTCGCTGCACCCGTTAGCTGGAGGCAGTAACTCGTTACTCGACAGTACATTCCCAATTCATCTCTGCACACCTGCGTTGAAACTACCGGGCGGCTAGTTGGCCTGCAGAAGGGCCGCAATTTGTGGACCTGACTGTACGCCTCCGTTCTACTTCGTGTGTTTAAATTCAAGTTTTGACGTGCTTGAATGCTGTGGAAGTTATTTAGTGCAGTTTAAACCACTATAAAGGAGCTATTAGAAAGAAGCCTATTTTAACAACTTTGAAGATTTAATATATTGAAAGTTGAACCTACCTATATTACTTAAAATTTGAAATATGAAAATAAATTACGAGTGAAACTTTTGTTAAAATTAAACCTTGTTCTGGCCATAAAATAAAATATATATACCTGAGTTGGTTTTTAACCTGAATTTCTGTAGGTGGAAAAACTTATAGTATAGCTACCAGTAGGCTAAGTCTTAGGCATCTGAGCATCGCAAGTCTACATTCGTATGTCATATTTATACTGTGTATCATTTACTACACAAGCTATTATTTCTGATAGCTAGTAAAATAGTAGGTTACCATAATACATAGTTTCTGCTGTGCCTCGGCCTTTCCTGTGGACCTTTAATAGCCTCCCATGAGATTAGTGTTTATTTAGCTTTAGCTTTGGCGTTGGCTCTTGCTTTCAATGAGCCCAACCTCTCGATCATTATTGTTACACTTATTTCCTAAAGTAAACTTGTCCCCGGCTGCTTTGCTTATTAGGTTTGGTTATATTTTCAATTTTACGACATGCACGAAGGAGAAGGTCACCCCGCAGTTGTTCTTCTTTCACTAAAAGTTATGCCTATTTTATGTAGCTGTACAGTGACCGAGAAACGTTCTATTAGGATAACCTCGGTGTAAGGTCAGAGCAGCGTTCTAAAACGAGCAGGAACTGGAGAAAAATAGAGAAAATTTTAAGGAGTCG
>LQNS02276670.1:12742-25800 GCA_001587735.2 Parhyale hawaiensis
AGTCATAAAGAGAATCATCAGTTGCAGGGCTACGATACAAGGAGAATAAATAAAAATTATTCAGTCGGCCCCACACCCTCACAACGATGATCTCATGACAGGCGCATTCGTGCACTGACTGCCGGTAAGCACAGAATCCGCGCCGGACAAAGATGGCAATTCCACGGAATCCAGGCTCCGATCCCCACAGCCTGCGAAAAGGGGACTGAAAACCCGCTAAGGCAAGCTCAGCGTCGTGCCTTCTGCCAGTCACCGATGTCTCGGCGCAGCACACAACATCCATACCACGGGACACAAAGTCGAGCTCCGTGAGGTTCGCATGCAGTCCTCTAATATTACAAGAGAGGAGACGACACCCCCGAGCTTGACCAGGTCCCGAGTTGCTTTCAACATCCCCAGAAAGTAAGAAAGTAACGTCCCCATAGATAAGTAAAAGAAAGAAAAGAAAAAAATAGAAGAACATGAATATATAGAAATTTACAGATAATTGGATGGAAATGAGGAATCCGTGGTTGAACTACGTAACAGGTTAACTCACGCGCAGGTAGCGTGTTACGCCCCGCCCACTCCCTTTCAACTGTGACGTCAGGTGGAGCGAGAGATCGCAAACCGTGTTCATTAGTTCATGCCTGTCACTTGCCTTATAAGTACGGTGAGGGTGGGTATGCAAAAAAATGCGTTTGCTAGAAATGAGGCAATAAAATGTTCAACAAATAGGTCAAAAGACGAAGCAATAAATTACAATAACATAGCTACGGCTACCTAAATATTGGTATCGCTTATTTCGTAATAATCATATTGCCATTTTGCTTACTAGTGCACTCCGCCATCGAAAGTACAGCGGAAGAACATGGCTTACAAAAAAAAAACATTACAACTGCATACGTATTAACGGAGGAGTATAAAACGCTCTAGAAGTAATTGCAAGTTCAGATTTATGAACTGTACCTGTGCAATTGGTATTTTAAGGGGCCTTTCTTGATAATTGTTTACGAGAGAGGCTCGAGTTGTTTTCTATATATATATATACTGTATATATATTGTATTCTAAATAGTTTTTTCCTACCAATAATCAATGTTATACACATTTTAAGTCGGCGCATAGCTTTTTTGTTAGTTAGAACGCTTTAAACTTAATATTTTCTCTTATATAAAGTGTAAGTTGTTCTTATTTGCTCCTATATAACAGTGAACGTTCCGCGTTTTATGACAATGACGCACGCGAGTAAAAAAAAACGACTATCCTTTTTTCATCCGAACGTGAGACGATAGTCTTTTGTCCTGTGTTTTCCCTTTACAGCGTTCGAATGCGTAGCTGTATTTATGTAAACAACAAAAAACGACAACGGATTTCAGAAACGACAGTCGCCGAGAATTCGATATGAAGCAAGACACTGCCCTAGCGACACTCGCTAAACCAAAGGATAGGACGGTAGACATTTTATCAAAACTTTTGGTCGACGCTCAGTTGTGTTTGCAAGGACAGTAATAAATATTCGAACGAGGTTGAGTGTAAATACAAAACAAATGACAATCGTCTGCAGCGGGCTTTATGCTAAACGCTTGTATACACAGCTTTGAGATTGCCAAGAAATTGTGTATAAATAAAATAAAAATGTTTCCCGTCAGTAATGCACGAGCATGGTGAGAGTGTGAGACGCTCAATCGTCCGTGACTCGCTTTGGACGCTGTGCAGACCATTTCGACGGCTGTCTTGCTACACATCTGTTTATTAAACAGTACAAGACAAAGCCAAGCGTCTATATTACTTCCTACAAGCAGCAGCGAAACTTTATACTCCGTATTATTAGGCTAGTAAATCTTATATTGAAATAAATATCACTTGCACAAGGTAGGTTTACGTTCCCTGTTTTAGGAAACGGATGCGCTTATAGTTACGTATTAGCAATAGAGACGTAGGTATGTGTGCTAGAGGTACACCCCAAACAATGAAGCCATCGGTTAGGCCGAGAACCTTGGTTAAAGAGGAAAGGTAAATTCTATTAGCCAATATAAATCCTTAGAAGAACCTAAATACATTGCCGCGCGTATCCTTCGTTTTCGGCCTAACCGATGGCTTCACCGTTAGCAAGCTTCCTCGTAGGTACAAAGGGTGGTGGTAGGTGTCACCTTTACTTCAAACTAAGAAGTTTGAAAGCGTTCTAACTAATAAAAAAGCAATGCGACAACTTAAAATGTGTATCATATTAATAATTGGTTTAAGAAAAACGATTTAATGTAAAAAAATAGAAAAAACCCGAGCCCCTCTCTTAACCAAACAATTACCTTTGCTCATCAAATATGTATTACATATTGTCAAACGGAGGAGTGTTTTTAGTTCACAATGTCTACAAACAAAAGCAATGTTTCTAAACAGAGGCCGTGTTATGCCGGTCAAAACTCTACAATTTTTGAGGTGGTCATCTTTGTCCGACAGGGAGACTGCTTACGGGCAAGTTCAATTTGGCACCGAAATCAAGGAAGCTGTCGATTGGGTCGTTAAAGTCAATATCAGCCTAGTCCACTTGACATGTTCGGAAATGCGGATAGAATATTCACTTTCTATAGGTTTTAAATGCAACCCGATCATGCTGAACTGACTGAAATATTTTTATTTTACGTAATAAGATGGAGTTCTTGGAAGTGCCACAGGTAACCGAATAAGTGCCAACGCCTGAAACTTGAACTAACAAGCCGAAGCCAGGGCATCTGTCTGCAGATTCGGACAAGTCAAGGTCAATCGCACGCCTCCTAATTCTTCGACGTATGACGTGTTCGAAACGTCAGGCACGTGAGATAGCTTCAATAAGTTGAAATGAGCTATAAGGCATTGAACCTTAATCACTTACCCTAGAGACTAGCAGAACTTCAATTATTCATCCTAAAATTGAGTTTTCACACAGTTCAACGCAATCGGCGTGGTTTCTAACACTTTCAACACGATTCGCAGTGGCAAAGTCCAAGTTACTGCTTGAGGATATTGGAAAAGTCAAGTCTCGAAAGCTTCATATCGGCGCCCAATCCCTGGATATCAAGCTATTGTCCCTGCTACCGTTTTTCTGCAAGTTTTGAAAGGATAGTAAGAATACTCATTGTTGTGATGTTATCTGGGTTTTTGTACCCCCGGATTTATGACAAGATTTTATTACCAAGTTTTCTACAAATAGGGCATGCGTTTGTCTGTAACTATATATTTGCTTTAATTAAATTGAAGCAGTATCCCAATAAGAAGAAACTGTCTCTAACGTAATTAATGCTCAAATAGGCACGACACTTTCTTTTGTGTGTTGATGAGAGTACAGATAACTCTTCAAATGCATCCGATTTCAATTTATTGATATCTCTGATTCATTCAACATATTAATACCCTAATACGTCAATTTCTTCACATGGAAAATTTAATTTTTCGTTCATACATATACTTCATAGATACCAACAATTTACAGGTAACTGTCAGGTACGTTAAGGTCAAGTCGTAGTCGCTGTAGTCGCAGTATATGACGCTGATTTGCAGCAGGCTCCCCGTAGAAACTTGTTTTTCTTACGTGTATGTACATTTTTTTTTTTTTGAGTTTGTGAGAGGAATTTTCTTAGCTTTTAACGGCAAGCTTACTTGCTGCTCATTGGTTTTTCGTGTTAAACGTATTGCGATCAAATTATGGGTTTCCTGTGTATTGGTCCACAGAGCCAGCTCACATGGCGAGATGGTTGAGGAACCCTAAGGATAAATCATTGGAGTTTGATGGGGAGTGTGGGGCTCATATAACATACATATCTTCTACAGAGATGATGTGGCCCATCACCCACGAGGGTATATTGGCGCCCCAATGAACGAGTCGGGAGCACAGCAAACCTTCTGTTTACTGTGGTCGGGAGTCAGAGGTAGAACAGAAATGTTTACTTTTCACTTTTTCAAATACATTTCTTCCGACTTGTAAAGAACAAGTGATTGTATTCTGAGGCTGTTTGAAGAGCCAGATTATCGATACGTTATGGCGCACCGTGCATGCAACATATTTTCTGTGACCTCCCCTTAGGAAGGAGCCCAATTATTTTCCACGTTTCTCCGGGGTCACTTTTCTTTTGGTATCACGGTCACTTTTCGGAAATGTTTTTTTTTTTTTTTAGAAGTCTGAACCGTTTTTGCAGTACAGTATCTAGCGAGTATCTTATAGTTCTTTATTTGCCACTTATAATCACATTTCATTTACTGTCATTATTAACCCAGTTTCGTTCGTGTCATATATTTTCAAGAATTTTGACACAGACATGCTTTTCTTCTAAGATCAGTGTTAGACAATTATGTTTCCGGCATCTATTCTTGATATATAACACGAGATCGAGTTAGTATACTAGCTGGTAAGATCCATAGTAGTGGAGGTTTTTCATGTTATTCAAGTTGTAGTGTAGGGGTATGAGGGTAGAATGTCCAAGGGCGTGTTCTTTTGGGCGCCGGAAATTAGCCATCGAGGTTTGACTTGTTCGAAACTACAGACAGGTGTTATAACTTCGACTCGCTGAATTACATTTCAGGTATTGACCCTTAATCGGTTACCCCTGAGACTTCCAGAAACTCAAAAAATGTTGCTTCATAATATGGAGTTTTCGGCAGGCTTTAAACACTTGCAGTACTATTCAGAATGTCAAAGTTGAAGCTTCTGCCCCAAGTTTTGAACAAGTCAAGCCTCGAAGGCTTAATTTCGGCACCCAGTCGAACATACTATCAGATCATTTATTAGCAAAGACATCACATGCCCATTTTAAGTCATCGAAGTATATTTATAACTGAGTAGGAGTTACACCACGGAAATTCATTTTCCAGCCATAGGGCTTGAGTATATTTTAGAAGATCACACACTGTAAGATGTTCATTGTTTTTTTGTAATTACAGATACTTATTTCCCAGACGACGGGCTTGAGCTTCTTTTAATCTGATCACATAATCTTTCTCGCTTCGAGTGAGAGCTTGACACATCTGATCAGTGGAGTTCGTTTGCAGGTGGTACACCTGTTCGGGCAAATTACATAATGGTTACTAGAGTTCGATGAAGATAAAATAGGTAAGGACATAGGATACAAAATTACCAGGTTGAAACGAAAGTTTTGTCTTCCCTTAAATTTAAGATTTTCGCGGGATATTTAAAGGAATTGTTCATAGAGAGCTTCTAGGAGACTATCAAACAATAACAAGTGTACTGTCAGCAGCTACCCGGGTTAAAGACAGTTTTGCGAGGGTACTATAAGAATCTCATTGATGAATTTGGTAGAGAAATTTTGCTTCGCCCACCACATTCTTCCGATCTTGCTCCAGCAGATTTTCATTTCTTTAGATGCTTGCAGAACCACTTGTCAGGACAAAGGCTTACTTCAAGAAAAGAGGTTGATATGAGGCTAGCTTCCTTTTTTGAGTCAAAACCAAAAATATTCTATAAAGATGGCATCAAAAAGCCTATGGGGAGACGGGAAGAGGTCACTGATGACAATGGTGATTTTGGTGATGATTAAAACGTTGTATTTTGATTAATCTTTATTTTCATTTAAAAACAATAAATGGGTAAGAACTTTTGTTTCAACTTGATATATAACAATTTATATACTATGGCTTTGTATAAATATAATGGAAGTTATCATAGTTTTTGCTCTTTATAATTAATACTGATGATACTTATGATAAAGACCAAATACGCATTGATTTGTTTCCCTTCATTATCAATTGGGTTCCAAGGAAACAGAGAGGGGAAATCAGACCAGCTTGCAGAGTGCGATAAAACTAATGCAGCCTCTACACTGAAGCACTTCTTGCTTTACCAATTTAATAATCCAAACAATGAAGAACATTGATATACGTAATAGTAATCTCATGGATCCTAACACTGGTGAACAGCCAAATTGGATCATGAATGCAATTTACGGAATAATACTATATTGATGATGCTGAAACCGTTCGCTATCAGTTTCCTTGATTAGGTTTAAATTTTGAGAAGTTTTGAGATTTTCTTTTCATTTCTTACTAAAATTGTATAATTCATGATAAAAACTTGGACTTTTTTCAAGCCCAATTTGTTCAAAAAATGTTTTCCCAAAAATCAAGGAATATTAGTAAAATGTTATACGAACTTTCTTCCTGCAACAGATTTTTGCTGCTTGAGTCTTGAAGCTAAAATCTCTGATTTGTCTTTAGACAAATCCAGGTCTGCTATCAAGTTATTAAGGGCTGCTTGAGTAAGCAAATGCGGGACATGTTTATCATTGCATAGTTTCTGATTGAAATGTAGCTGAAGAGTCTGTATCGGTCTTGCCTTCACCGTCGCTATGTACATAGGGTTGAAGTTTTGTGTGGGCATGGCAACTGGGAGACTTTGAGCCATGTTGAATAGGTCTAGCAGCAGCTGAAACGTCTGGATAGTGACCTTTGCCCTTATTTTTTTACTCTCAATCTTTTGATCTTGCTAAGACAAAAATAACAGTCCTCCAAATGATTGCATGACTCCCTCCAGGTCATAGGCACTCTAAACTTCTAGCCAGATGGCCGTTTGCCATGAAACCAAGCAGTGAGGGAGGTGGGTGTTACATGAATTGCGATCTGCATGCGGGGCCCAGTCTTTATTTTTGTGACTAAGAGGAAATTGAAAATATGCATTCTACACCACGACGTTTTCTTGAAATGCAGGTAGCCACATTTTTATGCAGAAACTGTTTGCACCTTCTAAATGCTACCCTGATGATGAAAGGCATTAATTTCCTTATACGGCTAATAACAGTTATAAAACAACTTGAATGTGATTTTAGTATCAAGATTTTACCAACGTGGGGTCAAATTTGGGGGTGCCTTGATTTCGAAAATGAGACCTGACAGCGAAATTCTGACAACAGATTTGGATTCAGCACCAGAAAGTTAGCTATAAATAGTTGTTTAGGTCGTTGATCCATGAAGTCACTCTAATTTTGTTGACTAGTGTAATTGTTGTTTTTCTACACATTAAAGTTTTATTTGCTCAGAGATCACAGTGTAAAAGTGGATCAGTGAAAGAAATGACAAGATATTCTTCAGAGTATAGAGTAGAACTACAAAGAAGGGCGAATACAAGAGGTTCGCTGAAGTTCTCATTGCTTTCCCAGGTAGATTTCTCACTCTGGCGAAGCAATTTTTCCCTGGAGCGAATTTTTTTAATGAAAGTGCTTTCTTTGTGAATCAGTGATACGGACCTGCAATTCACGTGTTCAGTGATTCTTGACTTTTCGCTAAAATAAGGTTCATTACCTAAGACTGTGATCATTACTAAGCATGCCATCAAAAGGAGGAAAGGATTGTGATGTGCAGCAAAATTAAAACCGGAAGCGTTTTTCTATTCTGATCACTCTAGTTGACAGTTACACGACATTACCCTTCTTTAAAAAAGTTGTAGCGAATGTATGACCAATGAATGTCTCCTCATAGCTTCTTCGCCCTCATTTTTGGCGACCGGGTAGCGTTTGTGCCAATAGCTGTGCGCAGCACCCCGTGCACCAGAGCGAGTGCGTGCGTGCGTTTGTACATACGTATAACGAGTGGACGCCTTACCTGCTTATGCTGTGCTGCTCTCTCTCAGACTGTCACCCATCCCTGCACCTCCCTCTTTAAAATTGCCAGATACCGCCATTCTAGACGCCATTCTTTATCGAAACGATGCGTTTATTTAGATGAATACTATTAAATGCTGTATGGTTATATATTTCTGCCCTAAGTGTCTTCACAATAATTAGAGAGACTATGATTGGTACTTGATTCTATTGCGAGAACATAAAATATTATATTTATATAGCCCTGTGGAACTGAACCGACTTATTGATCAGTAGCCCAAACAAGGAAAAGTATCGCTTTCGAAACTGTTCATTTCTTTTCACAATAGTTCAGTCCATTCTATTTCGAAAGGACAAGTTTATGTAGATGAAAAACATACAATACAATAAGTTATATAATTATATATTGCTGTCATAAGTGTCTTCTCGATAAGTTAATGAATTTTAGCATTAGGCTAGCTTTCACTGGTATGCATGTTTAGGCTTTTTTTTCGTTGAAAATGCTGTAGTATCTGTGTGTTGTCATGGCTACGTCAAGCATTTTGGCGCCAACTGCTTGAATATATTGCAACACTTCCACGTAGCATGGATACCAATTTATACAATTTTCTAGCTAGATCTAGCTATTTTTTACCTCGTCTGGCTAAGAAAAATTGTATCTAGCATATTGCTATAAATCTAGCTTATAAATTATTTGATCAGCTATTTTCTAGCGGATTTTTACATTTGCTCATTTAATACCTCATTTACTAGTATTTAAGGCACATCAATAGCTAAATAAGTCCGTACACATTCAATACAGAGCATCAATTAACGAAAAATAAACGATTTCAGTACGAGATCCGAACGCATTACAATGCGAATACTTCGTTTGGCGGTCGTCCATGGCTTGTTTAAGTTCAGTTGAAATTGAGATCGAATAGTTAATACTCGGAAGTAGTAAAACAAATCACGCACTCGAGAACAATTATGAGCCTCAGCGAGCAATTTTCATTTTATACCTATAATCGAGCCTCTTCTATAAGGTTAAACACCTAATAAAATTGGTTAGGAGTAATGAATTACATTTTCTTTCAAACACAATTCCTCGCTTCGGCTCACAATTATTTCTCGAGTGCGTAATTTGTGATACTACTATGAGCCTCAGCGAACAATTTTCATTTTCACCTATAATTGAGATTACAAGTGTATGCAATCTACCAGATCTGTTAATACAGAGCCTATCCTGTTTATAAACGCTTCCAGAACAGTAGGTCTCATAGATGCTTGCTAGCTCAAGGCTAGAGGTTTTAACTTTTAGAATTCCAGGACCGCAGTTCGATCCTCATTCAGCTGAATGTCTTTTTCTTTTCAATTACATATATCATAAAGCACTGGAATATCATTGTAATATAAATTTTTAACATATTTCATAGTTTTCCAGTGTTTTGTATGAAGTTTTTCTTGCTGGAGAATGAGACAATGAAGTACCAGCCATATATAATGGATAAGTTACGAGTAATAAACGTAGTAATATGGTTTAAGAACACTGTGCAATCTTGCCAGCAGCAGCTGGCAACCCTCTGACTAATTAATTACGTCATAGAATGGAGGCGGAGCTTCCAGCTTAGCGTTGAGTGCTTCATTCTATGAGGCTTTCAGATATATAAATACGCAATATTCAATAGTAAATATGCTTTCATCCACATACATAATAGTAATTTCAGCTTTGGTATACCATAGACTAATTCTCTGCTGATCAGCAAAGCTTGCAACTGTAGGGCAGCTGTTATTAGCTAGTCCGTACTCCAAGAGTGATAACTGAGTTAAATATGCTCTTGTTCAAATAGTTAATAGAAATTTCAGCTTCAACATTGCTATATACTAAGAGCAACCTTTTGTAGCAGAATTCAGCTTAATACGTATCATATAAGAGGTCTTTTACGGGATTATTTAAGCTGTAGAGAATGATTTATGATGTGTGGTGTTCATAAGCGCTTCCAGAATTAACTTCAGAGACTTGCCTGGTGGCGCAATGGTAGAGATTTCAGCTTCTGGAACTCATGGTCCCAGGTTCGATTCACCATATGGAAGGAGTTTTTTTTCGGTGATATTAATTCATGATGCGTGCACGCATAGTGCTCTATAAATATACTCTGAATACTAGCTGCTACTGGTGCCTGGTGTCTCAAGTGCAGAGACTTAACTCCTTGATCTTAGAAGCCGGGTTCAAATCCTGAGGCTGACTAGCTTAAATGTTGCTCAAAGGCCTATGATGGAATCGTTAACATCTAACCACGTGGTTCCTGACGAGAAGTTTGTCTTGGGCTGTACATAAATCGAGTGGCCATAGATTTATGTACTAAAGACATACTAATTTGAGGGGGACAACCCTATCTACTGCTTTCATATTGACAGAAAATGTCACCTAGGGCTCGGCCTAAAAACCGAGATTTCCTAAGTGTTGAAGGCAGCTAAGTAAGTCAGATGATTGCAGATGCTCGCTCTCATACCGACAGAAAATATCACAACCTAGGGCTCAGTCGAAAAACTGAGATTTCCTAAGGCTGAAGGTAGCTAAGTAAGTCGGATGATAGCATATGCTCCACACACTTCCCCGAGAAGTGTTAAGGAGATGCGGAAGGGATTATTTTTTTTTTACAAAATAAATATTGTCTATCACCAAGATAATTCAAAAAAAATTATGGACGGATTGTAACGAAATTTACAGGGATTGTTTGGTGTGTTAGGTCTGTCATCAAGATAACTCAAAAAGTTATGGACGGATTTTGACGAAATTTACAGTGATTATTAGATGTGTTAGGAGGAACAGAAGATTAAATTTTTGTGATGATCTGTTTGTTCGTTAGTATGTTTGTTGCTGTGCTTGGTTTTATGTTTGTTACGTTATAACTCAAAAAGTTTTGAGTAAATCTTTATGATTACAGGAATTGTTAGTAATGTTTAAAGATATAAATGAATTAATTTTGATGTAGATCGGTTTGTTCATTAGTATGTTTGTTGCTGTGTTTGATTTTATGTTTGTTACGCTATAACTCAAAAAGTTATGAACGGATTTTTATGAAATTTATAGGGGTTGTCAGTACCGTTAAAAGACATGAATGATAAAATTTTGTTGAAGATCAATTTACTCGTTTGCATGTTTGACTCATGCTCGTCAGAAAATTGCACAAGCTGTTAGTTATCACCATCAAAAGGTACGAATGATTAGACTTTAGAGTTTAAACCGTTGTTTTATAGTGCCCCAGTGCTAATGTATGAATTTTGTCTTCCAATATGACTCTTTTGTCGTCTTGCCCGCATAATGCTACTTTATTTACCTGTGTTGTATAAACATTATGATTCTTACTTTGAATGATATTCAGTTTACGATAGATAACTTAATTTTCGAATAATGCTTTTTAATAGTCTTCAATTTTAATTTCTTTTTCTACAATAGCTTTTTAAACACCTTTTGCTTTCTTTTGAACGTTATCATTTCTCGTTTTAAACGCATATAATTTTGATCTGAACCCTATAAATTCTGTTATTGGAATACCACCTGTTTCATCTTTCATTTTACCAATAACTTTTTTATTTACTTTAGAATATAATTGGTGATCTGAAGGATAATTAGATGTATCGAATAATTTTTTATTTTTATTGATATCTTTATAAAAGTCTTTCGTTTTGATACAATAACATAATGAATCTGTATCCGTGAATAACAATCTTGCTTTAACTTTATATCTATTTTTAATGAAATTATAATGAAAATCATATATTAACGTTTTACTGATATCTAGTATAACCATTCCTACATATATAGGTTTATTGAATAGCATTTTAGTTCTTTTCATATGACAAGCTATCAGATTTGCATCGAATATTTTAAACGATTGAAAATTCGGCTTATTTGTAAGCTTCATTGCTTCTTGTTCAGTTTTTACGAATTTTACATCTATTCGATTTCTAATCTGCTCTAAACACTTTCCGTAAACAAAATTCACCATTAACTTATACAAGTCTTTCTCAAATTCGTTATCAGCAGCTTTTCTCATATTTGTATTTAAATCTACGTGAGGTTTCATTTAATCTTTTTCTTCAAATTCTAACACTCTGTGAATTTTCGTTAATTCTAGCCCTGAGACTAAACACTGCGTCAGGTTTTTATAATATATTACATACTTACTTTTGTTATTTAGATTCGGTGTCAATTTTGAGACTTTATCAATCATTATATTTTCTGTCGCTAATGGATAATCGTTATGATAATCATGTATTTCTTTTGGATACTTCAAGTCTACTTCGAGAATGTATCCTTTCTCATCTGGTGGTTTGTAATAGTTTATTTTTTCAATCTGTTTTTCTGTTAACCATTTAAATTTCCCGGTTGGTAGTTTTTGACTCATTGCCCATCCGTAAAGCTTATTAGCATCTAAATATGTTATATAACTATTTGACTTTTTAGGGTTATATGTTTCTGGAATATACGGATTGTTTGCTTCAGCATATCTATGTGTTATTGTACTGATCCCTCCTCGAATGCCCTTTTCAATGAATAATAATATATCAGAATCTTGAATTGAATCTAATCCTATTTTTGTATATTTTAATAAAGCATTCCAAGATAATCCTGGAGCTGTATAATACTGTGCAGGATCTAAATTATAGACACCTAGACAAGTTTCTCTAAAGTTTTCGAATATGTCTGCTAAAAGGAGCACATCAAGTCTAAGATATAGTAAATGATAATCTTATGTATTGCATTCAAATGTATTCCACACTCTTAACGCATGCTGATAATCATCTTTCGAAATTCCTTCATTCTTTGATTTACTATAAAACGATGACTGTGACGGTAATTGAGTTTCATCGAATTTACTTTCATCGTCCATCCACTCATACGGATATACTCCTTTAAGTTTTAGTAAATCAAACTTTGATTTATCTGGACAGCAATTTCTGCTAGAAAAAGTTGTTGATCAGAATGTTTACCAAGACGTCCAAAAATTTATAAGCCGATTATTGAACCGTTGGAAAAAATCATTAATGAAACGTCAAAGACAAAAACGCAATTGAAAGAAATCAGAGAAACAGGCAGACCAGCAATAGAGAGCACTAAAAAGTTAGCTATTGAAGCACCAACCCCAATACCCATCCTAAACTTTGGACCTTCTTCCAGTTAAGTATCTTCAGTCTCAACTAAACAAACGTGATCCAACATTCGATTATACTTATGGTATAAAGAGGGATGGATCCAAAATGAAAATAGGAAGAAAACACATAGATATTGTAGGAAATGATATAGTACTTGATGGTAAAACATTTGATGGAACTGATGGATTGTGAGAGTTGATTACAAAAATACAACCTGAAAATCATACTACAGAGGATATGAAAAACTATGAAGAAATAATGTTAGAAACATTACCATTTTTAGATGAGAGAGATCTGGTAAGGGCGAATAGAGGGAAAAAATACCTCGATATTATCAAACCTCTTGACCAAAAGTATAA
>LQNS02276672.1:39253-54264 GCA_001587735.2 Parhyale hawaiensis
CCCCGACTGACTAACTACACATCTGCTGACTGTACAGGAGCTGGCGCCCGGCCCCTGCTCACGGCTTGGTTTGTCCGCTCTTTCTGCAGGACGGAAATTTTCCCCCACGACTGTACATGTTTTCCCGCTCGACGCTTATATCAGGACCCCATATCGCATCGTGGTCATTCGCCCTCTAGGTCTCACAACGGTAGCACCACCACATTTTAGGTCCTCTAAATAAAAAAATTGTTATTGTTAGACATCCTTAAGATTTTATTAGGTTTTGAAAATGGGATAAAACTCCTGAAACGTCAAATTTTAATTAGTTCGTGTCGACTTTTATTTCAATTTTATAATTTACTAAAGGATAGTAACTTTAAATTCATTATGATTTTGGGAATCGATGAAGTTCCATCTTTTTGCGCACCACATTCGATTGTGATTCGCTACGTCGTAGACACTTACATGTCATCACCTGCTTAGCCCTTCACAGGCTAATTAACGAATTCTTTAAACAAAATTCCACTAAATTTCCGATGAAAAATAGTTCCTACATTTCAGCTCACAGTTTAAAAAAAAAAATGTTTCGTGTAAAATTTTTGATGTGCCGACAAATTCGTCCATGTAGGCACAGTATAGCATGTTAGGATCACCTATGCAAATTACTATCACCCCAGAAGCGTTTGGGGTGACAATTTTACGGGTGGGAAACATTGGGGTGATAATTGTACAGGTGGAAAGACTGGGGTGACAGTTGTAAAAGGAGCCTCATATAATCACTAATTAACCTAACCTAGCTCTATCAACTTAACCTAGCCTTAGCTAACCTAGTTTTCCCTAACCAAAAATAGCATTACCTAACCTAACATAGCCTTACCTAACCTAGTATAGCTTTACCTAACCTAGCCTTACCTAACCAAGCCTTATCACAGATAAAAACCTAGCCTTACCTAACCTAATCTAGCTTTACCTAACGTAACCTAGTCTCACTTAAAATAGCCTTACCTAACGGAACCCAACTGAACCTAACCCAGCTTTACCTAGCAGAGCCTAACCTAACCGAGTCTTTTCGGTTTCGTGGCATGCAGAAATATTTACGATATGTCCTATTTCCGTCAGTAATACAGTTGTCAGTGCTGATTACATATACAACATTGTGCAAAGAAATGAAAGGAAGTTGCAAAATTAACATATGTTGTTAGGAACTAGTTTATGAAGAGGACATGAAAAGAAGAAAACATGATTAGTCTACTGAAAGTGGGATATGTCAAATAATATTTATTTTAAGCAATTCTACATATCTGAAGCATTAGATTAGATCATCGTAAGATAATTTGCCTGCAAAAGAAGTGTTGTATTCGTTATCAACACAAAATACTTAATTTCTGACAGTGACAAAATTTCCGTAACGAAATTCAGCATGTCACGCAACCGAAAACATCCACCTAACCTAACTTCTTAACCTAATTTGAACTAACCTATTCTTATCTCATCTATCTTTGTATACTGGGGTGACAATTGTACAGGTAGGGTTTGTTAGAGTGAAAATTTGTACAGGTGGGATTTTTTTGGGGAGACAATTGTACAGGTGGGATTTTTTGGGCTGACAGTTGTACAGGTTGGATTTTGTGGTGACAATATTGTACAGGAGATCCGCATGTTTATGCTTAGGACAAATTTATCTGCTGATTGATATGTATTTAAATAATACATTATAAAACATTTTCTTCCATTAAGAATAATACAAGATTTGATATGCCTATTAACGAATCACCCAGATTTTTTATCGACAGAGAAAACCGGATAGACAATACATAGTCATGAGAGAATTCATCGCTCTGGTCATCGCCAAACGAACGTTGTTCTATGATGCCATCCACAATTTATCTTCAAGTTGAACCTCTTGTGCCATAAAACAGGGTTGTGTAGAATTCTGAAAGAAAACACAAATATAGGGAACATATTGGGCACATTCCTTCCCGTAGATGACATGCAAAATAATAACTGTATTCGTAAGTGCTGAAACATAACCAAATTTCATTTCCGCTGCGTATACAGAATACACAGTGAGATAGTTTCGGCAGAACTAAATTTTTGCTCTCGAAAAGTTGGAATAAAGAATGACTACGCCTACCATACAGGAAAAATCGGTTCCTCTACGCATCGCTGATTTGCTGCAAAATGTGCACATCGTAAACCAAAAGAAAATATAACTTCGAAGTCGAGAAAACGCAGTGAATATCATACTCCACGGGAACGGCAAGAGAAGCTGGAAGAGCAAGAACTGCATTCAGTGTTAATAGCGCGTTAAGTACCGTATCCCAAATTTAGCCTTCTTCTGCAATATGGTTTATTACCTTCGCCAAGGAGGTTATGTTTTCGTCGTGTTTGTCTCTCTGTGTGTCACCAAGATAACTCAAAAAGTTCTGAACCGATTTGGATGAAATTTACAGGGATTGTTAGGTATGTTAGGAGGAACGGATGATTACTTTTTGGTGAAGATATGTCTATCCGTTTGTTTGCTTGTTTGTTTGTCTGCCTCATTTTTCTTGCTGCCATGACTCAAAAGGTGATGGATGGATTTTTATGAAATCAGATTCAGTTGTTAGGTATATAACAAAGAGTAAATGACCAAATTTTGGTAATGATCTGTTTATTTGTTCGTCCGTTTGTCACTGTGTATGCTTGCTAGCACAATAACAAAAAAATGAGTGGATCCTTATGAAATTTATAGGGGTTGTTAGTAATGTTGAAAGACATAAATGATTAAATTTTGGTGCCGATCGGTTTGTTCGTTTGTATGTTTGACTCAAGTTTGTCATAACGTTTGTTAGGAATATAACTCAAAAAGTTATGAATGGATCTTCAAGAAAATTTCACAAGCTGTTATTACCATCAAAAGATGCAAGTGATTCTATTTTGGAGTTAATACAAAGAAAATTATGTTTCAAAGCCAATTTGAATTTTTTGCTACCGTTGCCTCGCTTGGCGGAGGTATGAGCTCTCAGAGTGCTCTAGTTGCTTGCTGAATCCCATCAGAAGGGAACAGGATCGCCAAAATTTCCAACGGGGCAAGAAATGCATTCAGGCAATAATGGGGTAAGGATTTCACTTTGACCCTCTGCAACCTCGTCATCATTGATTACGAAATCTGCATTCTGGCCTGTTTTTCGCCTATCTATTTCGTTATGAGCAAACACGAAAAAAATATTGGATGAAGGAAACCTCAGAAGAGAGTACGAACGACGCTGCAACGGAGTGCTTAGAGAAGCTGAATATATGTATTTGCACTAAGTGAACTTCAACGTTGGAAAAGAAAGAATTTATCCCTATATATCTGTTCTTAAGAGCGTGACACCGAACATACAAATAAATATATAAATACTAGAGGGCCCGCGCTATCATAAAATGACCGCAAAGAATTTGTCATGGCCTCCTTCATTGATCATACATTCATCATTACAACTGCCAGCCTAAGCACCATGAGAAGAGCATACAGCTTCACAGCCACTCAGTATCAAAACTATTTTTTCTCTCTGAAATGGAGGAAATACATTGTTTATTGCAGTCCGATCAGCAACTCTCAGAGTAATAGCTCACATTCAGTATTGTGGATACGTTAGGCTAGCCTATGCAGGTCCAATGGCTATTGCTTAACGAAAGCTGTTTCATCTACCATTGAATTAAATTTGGGAGCATAGCTGAAGCAACGAAATCATCTGTGGGAAGAAACTACGAATCAAGATGCATGAGAGTGCCAATGGAAGCCTAAAATACCCGGTATCTGCAGTGCTGCGATTTCAACTTCGCCAATGCAAGAAGTGCATTCAGACATAAGGTCGCCCGATTCTTTGCCACAGATTCGATGTATGGAGAAGCTAATACACGTACAAATCATGCTAAGCCTGCGATGTCTTCATTGTTTGAATTTCATCTGTCCCTGATTAAGTTTCGTTTGCCATCATCTGCAACCCGGCCTATTTTCTACCTAACAGTTTTCAATGGAACTTGAGAGGACGACAAGAGCCTCCAACCTGGGCTAATTTCCGCCTATCTGTTTTGTTAAAGCGTGACAGAAAATGGATAAACCGATATATAAACAGACAAATACACATCGATCTTTATTATATTGTAGATATAAACACACGACGGTCATTCTTAGTGTCAGATGATAAACTGGATACCTAAAATTTTTGTTTCGGCTAGGTAACTCTATAAGCAGGGTACCCAGAAGCATTGCAAAAATGAATTACGGTATAATCAGCATGCATACAGTTTTTACTTATATATTTCACGCTGCCCTCAATGAGGGCACTTAAAAGTTTCACCCAAGTAAATCCCCACACATCGGAATACAAGCAGTTTTACAGAAATAGAAAACAAAATATTAGAGGTTCCTACTTTTTACGCAAGCCGACGACAATGTATCTCGAGGAATGTACAAATATTACAAAAAGAGATCACACTGTTTCTCTAGGAAGGTAAAAATTCCTCAATATAATCTTCAGATTACGGAAAAGTTTGACAAAAAAAGAACGCGGTGTTTTCGGGTGCGTACAGTAAATATTTTCGAAGTACATTATCTTATAGTCGGGGTGACACAACTCGCTAATGATAAATTATTATCATCTACGTAATGTTACTATTTTACCAAAATTCATCTGAGATGCTCAGGAAACGCCAAGGTTTTGTGAAAATAAACCTCAATATGAACGAGGTGCATCAAATTTTTAGCAGCCTTGGCTTGGATGTATATCAAGCAAATTAAAAAAGTAGTCCGAAAATAGATGACAATTTTTTTTCGGCGACGTCGAAGATCTAGATGATAATTTTACACAATTATGAATTGAAATTCGATAATTTATTTCTCGACGTAGGAAGTATTTACATGACGATTCTTCGAACGATATCCAAGTGGTGTTATTATATAAAATTATTAGGAATATTACTATTAAATAAACGGGAAACATCAACGATTTTCGAAAATAGGTCACGATATAACCACGGTGCGCATAAGGTTAAGTAATGAAAATAGATTACATTATATTCGGGGCACATACTTTTTTCATGGAAATCATAATGCGTCTCACGAAACAAAAATGGTAGAAGAATCTATCACAATTTAATTGCGTACACAAAAGTATAGGAAAAACGTTCGTTAAAAAGTACGAGGCATAAATACGGTAGATAGAGAATTGCGATGCATCGCTAGATACATTCACGAAAATTATCATGATATTTTTTCGGGTACGTAAAAGCTCCTAACCTACATGGCGATGTTACTCAAAACACGCAAAAGTTTTGCAGAAACGGATACCGATATCGTTGATGACATTTTTTTAACGATTAGAGATCATAGTATTATGAAAAGGGGAGCCAAAAGTAACTGACGCTTTTATTGGCCAATAAAAAGGAAACTATGAACGCCAGGAAGTCGAACCCTGTAACATTTGGAAGAACTAGAACACTTTGAAAGCGCATACCTCCGCCATCAAGGCAACGCTAACGAAAAAAAAATTACTAGGCTTTAAAACCTTAATTTTCATTCTATTAAAACATCAAAACCTAATAATGTGTGCCCTTTAACAGTATTAACAGTTTCTGTAACTTTCTTGATGATCCGTTCGTAACGTTTTGAGTTATGCTGCTAACAAACATTCTGACAAAAATTATTCAAACTTACAAACAGACCAACCAATCATCACCAAAATTTAATCATTTGTATCATCTGACATAACTAAGAACTCCTGTAAATTTCATGGATATCCATTGATAACTTTCTCAGTTATTGTGCTCGGGAGCATAAAATTAAAAACAGTGATAAACAGACGAACGAACCGAGTATCACAAAAAAATGTCATTGCAAATTTTATATAAATTCAGTCATAATTGTTTGTGTTATGGCATAACTAACAATGTCGGTAAATTTCGTCCAAATCTAATCATAATTTTATGAGCTATTTATATGACAGACAAACAAACCCGACGAAAACATAACCTCCTTGCCGGAGGCAATAACATTTTAGTGTTTGAATATAATGTTTACATGAACACCACGGCTGCTTTGACAAATTAGGGTTCTTTTCTTCATCGTTTTCACAGTACTCCTTAGTGTAGCAGGCAAGATTTTTGATACTACATGATGAATGTAGTTTCTCATTTTTGTAACTTGGCTGTTGTGCCACCATTTCCTCAAAGTAAGGACCAAGCACAGTTGAAGCAGTTAGTCTGCCCAATCCCCATTTTTTTTAACGGTGTCGCTATGGTGAAAGGTAACGAACGATGAAAAAAAAAACTTTTTTCAAGAACTTGGAGGCATAACTCACACACTACTTGGTTCCGGAAGGAAGCAGCTACAGCCATATAGCAAAAGAAACGATGGTATTGATGGGAATGTGCTTTCCGAATCATTTGATAGCACGATTTGGTAACATTTTTTGGTCCCCTCGTTTTCCAAATTTGTCCCCTGAGACGTCCTCTCCTAGGGCTACTTTAAGTTACGAGTTTATGTAACAATGCAAACAAATTTACAAAACCCTGAAAACATCATTACTATGGGATAGCTCAACTCTCGCCTGATACACTAAGGAGTGTTATGAAAACGACAAATAAAAAAAGCACTAATATAAAAGAACACAGTTACCGTCATTCAAACAACGATGTATTCAAATCATCGTTTTAATAAACCATTTAAAAGTTACTCTTTTACAATAAAACATTTTTCAACTTCCTAGCGTTCATAGTTTTCCGGTTATTGGCTAACTGAAAGGGTTAGTTACTTCTGGCCCACCCTGTACATCTTGGTGTCCGTAAACGTACAAAAAGAAAGATCACGAAAACGATTGTTGCACGGAATACATAGCTGACGATATTTTTAAGAAAACGTAAAAGTTTCAAAAAGGTAAATTACGATTTGGTCCGTATAATCAAGTTTGCAAAAGTTTCAGGAAAATGCATTGTAAAGCTGCCATCGTACATGAGGAATTTACGGAAACGTATTACACAATGAAAAGGACACACATTATTTTACAATAAATTTGACGTGACTAGATGGTAAAAGTAATAAATCAATACATCACGATATAATCGAGGTACGCAAATTTTTCGTAGAGCTAGATGACACCAAAAGCCGAGTGCTTTTACGTAATAGCTGGATGGATGAATATTTTACACGTCATAATAGGGTGCATTAAACTTGTACGAATATACATCACGCTACAATCAAGGTGGGTACGAAAATCTTACCGTATCAAAGTAAATTTCTATGCCATATTACAAAATCCGATCACGGAAATATCAGGTTCATAATGAATAACAGTTTTGAACGCAATTTGTTTTAAGCTAAGTAGAACTTTTAGGAAAAACTTCAGGATGATTATTTCAACTGGTAGAAATCACTAATATATATACATGGCTGTCTCTTGTCAACGCCTATGTGCACTCTATCGTGGTTGCAACGCGTATGTACGCGGATTTGGTAAGCATAAGTACTCGTGCGTACGTAGGTGTGCTAAATAGCACTTACCAAGTGTAGTCTCGACTACGGATATTCATCATTTCGGTAGAGCTAAAAATGGTAACCTAATATTACCATGTATCGGGAATCTCAGTCAATGTAGGATCGTAGTAATACTACAGATACTGGTGCTGAAATGATGTGTTTACTGCAAGGATTGGTAATCACCAAGTAATATATTCGAGATGATGGTCTAAATAATACTTCGGTAGGTTGTAGTACAGCGATCCCTTGGGTGCGGCTCAAAGTAACTATGTACACAGCGTTAAGCAAAGACATCTTTATAGAGTTAAGGATAGAACTGAAGTGCTGCAGGTCACTTGGCGACCCCGCTATTTATACGTTTCCGTGAGCAGCGAGATGCGCGTCGCACATATCGTTCCGCCTATGGGTGAATATTACTATAGAGTCTCATGGACTATGTAGTCAAATTATCTTGCGCAAAAAGTTATCGAAATGGCCTACAAGTTCGTACAAATTGGTCATGATTTATGGTATAAATCCTACGCAGTCACACGCTCAATAGGCTTGGCGTTTACCTAAACAATGGTCACAACGCAGCTATTCTACAGCATATTCTCGTTATGTATGAATACATGTCGTATTTTCGTGTGTGCCTAAAATTAGCAATGCAGAATTCAACCATGTGGTTGCATAGATTGATTTTACTGTCCTTTAACATTATTAGAACAACTTAATCAAATTGTGGTCACATTAGGGAGATTCTACATACTAATGCTTCAGTTCGAATAATTCGTTTATATATTTTACGAACTACTCGAACATTGTGTTCGTTTTTGTTCATTTTGTTTCTCCAGTATAGCAATTTATTTTTCAAGTCGGTGATTTTTTCCTTTGATTTCGCGTTTTTCTGTCCAAACTACAATCATTGCATTGTAACTGTTTTATGTATTTTATTTTCCACCTGCTTTTTCTGGGTTACAAGTTCCAAATCGCTTTCATTGTAATTTTCAAGTTTCTGCGTTCTGATAGTCAAACACCATCACTGAATTTTTGGAGTTAGCCGCTCTTTTATTCAAAATGATGATTATTTGCTTTATGTTTTGAATTGCTTGAACTTTTGGAGTTTATTTTGAATATCGAAATGTTGATTTTGAATTCTGAGCAACGCAAGGATTGAAATTGAACCACAAGAATTTGAACAAATTGAGCAAATCAGTTTTGACTAAATTGAATGTATTTTTTCATTTTATTTCAACGAGCTCTTCCTCCATGGCACAATTCAGATCAAAAGATGCTGATTTCCCTTATCAGACGGAACTCTGTGCTGTGGAAACAACATGGTTGTTGAGGAATTGGCGCTTGAACGTCGATTCCTCAAGCTTAAACTTCTTTTCAACGGAATCAATTTTATTGGCTTGGTAGTAATGAGACACTACCGTAATGATCAGGCAAATCGTCAAAATGATTACCAATTCGTTCGAGACGCAGTTGAGAAGAAGATCTAGGGAGGCCGATTGCTCCAGTAGATTGACAGAAATTCGAGTTGTTTCTGTCGCACCAAGAGCATTTATCAGTGTTAACATCGACGCTGGACATGGTATTTCCCATCTTTTTAGTTAGATCACACATTTCCGGCGGACAGTAAGCTTTCAAACCTAGAATATACAGATCCGAGTACCTGATCGGAATGGTTTGAAAGTTTTACCCAAATCGACCACGACGCTCTGCAAGTTATGCAATATGCAATGGAATAAAAATATACCCGGGGACTGTAGAAGTTGTGAGAGAAATTATCACAAAATTATTTGGAGTACGTTACGTAAAAGATTTTAACATACATGGTTTTTAGAATACATAATCTTGCACCAAATCAAATACAATGAAATAAAAAAAAAGTCAGAAAATTCATCGCGATATAATCGGGCCCGAAAATAAGGGATACGCACCACAAACAGTCAGAGTATATATACATGAGTCCCATAAAGATGTTTCACTTAACAATCGAGCATATAAAAGTTTGACACATACAGATTACAACAAGAGAGCACTCTGAGAGCGCGTACCTGAGCCAACCAAAACAACGGAAAATTCAAGTTGATTCTGAAACCATGATTTTCTTCGTATCCAGAATAAAATCTATCATTCGTGCCTTTTAATAGTATTAACAATTCCTGTCATTTCTAGGGGGATCCGCTGAAAACTTTTTGAGTTATGCTGCTAACAAACATTATGACAAACACACAAATAGACCAACTGATCATCATCAAAACTTAATCATTTATGTCTTGTAACATTAGTAAAAACTAATTAAATTTCATCAAGATCCATAAATAACTTTTGAGTTATTGTGCTAACAAGCATAAAATTAAACATGGCGACAAACGAACGAACAAACAGATCATCCCAAAATTTTGGTCACTTTTCTTCGTATTATACGGTACCTAACAACTCAAAAAATTCCATGAAAATCCATCCATTGCTTCTCGAGTTACGGCCTTAAAAAATAGGAAGACAGACAAGCAAACAGACAGATAAACAGATTTTGACCAAAAGTTAATCATCTGTTACTGTTAACATGCCTAATAATCCCTGTAAATTTTACAGAGATCCGTTGCGACTTTGTGAGCAATCTTGGAGACAGACAAAGTCAGACTAACAGAATAACTGACAAACAGGACAAAAATATAACTTCCTTGGCGGGGGTAATCATAGAGAACCTTAAGAGAGTATACTTCCGCTAAGTCAGGTAATACTTAGGAATAATTGCAATTTGTCCTGAAACCAGAATTTACTATTTATCACCACCAGGATTCGGTTGGTTTTGCCTCTTGACAGTACTAGCGCCCACATCTTTCTTGAAGACCGGTCTGTAACTTGTTCAACTATATTTTCGCAAATATTAGTGCAACGGACGATCCGGTAATCACCAAATTTGGTTGTGTCGTTCAGCATTTCTAACAAGTCCTTCAAATTTCATAATGGTTCGTTCATAGTTTGATGAGTTCTGGTACTTACTTACATACGTAGTAGCAAACGCTGAGACGCATGAGCATACAATTAAAAAAAAAAGATCATTGGCTCCTAATTAAAACCCAAACAACGTCTCTAAACTTCATAAGGATCGGCAAACAATTTTCGAGTCTTGCTGCCGGCTAAAAAAAAGGCCGATAAAGAAACAAACAAACAGTTGGGCGGATACAAACAAAATTTTTTCATCCATTCTTCCTAATAAACCAAGCAATCCCGATAGTTTTTGTAGCCGTCAATAACTTATCGTTAGACAGACAAACAAACTTGATTAAAACATAACCTCTGTGGCATAGGTAATAACTGGGGTAGTAAAAGTTGCAAAGATTATGCCATGCTATACACGGGATACGTATTTTTTTCAGCTTGTGGCGATACAGCGAGGATAAGCAGAAGCTTCACGAAAAAAGTATGATAATTAACAGTGTACGTAATTTTTTTGCGAATAAAACTGGGGGGAGGGGCAAATCAGTTTTACGAAAATAAATCACTTTATCATTGGGCACAAATAGTTATATGGTAAAATGTCATCAGTTAGTCTTAATCTGTATTTTTTAAGAAAACTGTCGACGGTGTACCTCGAGGTAAGCAGAAGTTTTGTGAAACTCAATCACGGCATTTTTCTAGTAACGTGAACGATGCTAGAATAGATGACAATAATTCACAGAATCCGTAGAAGATTGACATAAATAGTAAGCTATGATACGTAAAGCACGTAAATATTTCGAAGAGGTAGATTGCTTGCTAATCGGGTTCATTGAATGTTTGGTAGAAATAGCATAGCTTATGATATATCTGCCGTTGTAATAATTTTGCCAATATCCATTAGGAATTAATTGTGCAGCACAAATGCTCTTTGAACATAAACGACTGTGTGAGAGCGCGCTCAAAAATTTAGGAAAATCGACGTTGATGCATATTGATCAAAGTAAAGATATCTTTCGAGAAGAGGCGATACTCTCGGCCGCTCGAAGGTTTTCAGAAAATATATGACACATTTGGGGTACTTTAGAGTTTGGGGAAAATAAACTGAGTAGAGAACGGAAAACGGTAATTTTTCCTAACTGTAAAAAACAATAAAATAGACAACGTGGAAGTTCTACGAAGTTGCACTTCTACATATAAAGTGAATGTGAGTCTGTTTTACGGAAACTTATTAGCTCATAATGTGGTTATATAAGTTTTCTTACAGATATAGAGATACTGTATATTTGGTATAGTAGAAGCTGTAGGAAGATAATCGCTTTATAAACAGTGCATATGTAAGTTGATGAATATAGTTCGCAATAAAATGTTTACCGTACTAGATTGTCACATTAACATGATTAGTGATTCATTCACGAATTTTCGTCACCCTACATGATGTCCACGGAAAATGCTTCAGATATAAATCATCATCTAATAGATGCATGAAAGAGATTTATGGAAAATCATCACGATTAAATCGAATCCACGAAAATCTTGGGAAAATGTACGGCGATTCATTTCAAGCAGGGCAAAGATTTTAATAAATCAATTTTGATATAAATGAGGTTATTTAAAAATTTTTGAGAAAATAGTTCACGATTTAGTTTAGCGTACGTCAAAGTTATAAGTAACGAGAACATGAAGTTTGTCGGATTTAGTGAAAGCTCAATAAATAATTTCGAAAGTACGGAAAAGTTTTAAGGATATAGATCACTGTAGTATCGATTTACGAATGAGTGTTACGAAATGGATAAATATTTCGGGGTCCACTAACGGGATGAATTAGCATCAAGTGCCTTATTTATGCTAAATTTTTCAGGGAATAACCTCCAAATATTTCCTTGGGTACGACATACTTTCACAAACTAGCTAACGAGATACCCCCGCTTACAAAGTTTACGAATGGACCCAAAGCAAGAGAGAACCCTAGTTGAGAGTACATCACAATACAACAAGCACTGGAATGAGCCGGGGCAGCTTGGGGCGCGCGCTATATGTAGACAGATGTTAGGTGCTTCAAGTGTTCTCTCTCCATGTCGATACTTCTCAGTTTACAGTGCTTCTGTTCTTTCGTTCTCATCATGCGAATGGATCGATTTTTCCATCATCACAAGGGCTGAGATGACATCAGCGCTGCGTTTTCCAAAGTGGATGCTTAAAATCCTGTGGGCTATGTGAATATTTAGGAGTCTGGTCTGTGACAGAAGAGGATCGGTAGCCGGTAGGTGGAGAAGAACATCATCATCAGACTAGAACGCCTCGATGGCGTAAGACCATTACAGGCGGTAGAGGCAAATACAACGCGGTCATTTTAAATGAACGAGGCTAGGACACAGCCCCATTCCTTCCTAGAGATTAGCTCTTCAATAATAACATAAGAAAACCAGGCTGTCACTAGTCTCACCTGCGCTCTGAATAATAAACATAGAAAAATGGGTGGTTTCGTGGCCCGAGACGTTCTTCCGCGGTGGAGGAGAATTCAACACCGTCATTTTTTATGGCCATTTACGCATGGGTGACATCTAGGTCAACCCACCAAACTCCCTACAAAAAATTATGAACATTGCACAACTCCTTCCATCACTTAATGGGTGGACAGACAAATATATGTATATACAAATATATCCAAGCAAGTTCATTGAAACGAAGGTGACTTCTTATTTTAATTAGGTTCGAGGCTACTCTTTCAACAATGCGATACTTCACTTTCGCTTCAGCAGTGCACACGAGAAGGATAATAAAGGGCAACCATTTCGTTAAAATTGCAGTAGGTGTCATATTATAAAACACCAGCGTTTCGAGCCGTTCGTGATCGTTGTCTTGCTAATACTGGAATGGAACCTAAGGGCCTATAGGGCGTCGGGGCGGGTCAAGCGCGTCTAGGGTAGCCAACTAGTGATTATAAAAGCTAAAACGACAGAGATCGGCAGGTTTCAAAATTGCTGAGCTATAAAATTACGATTGCGAATGTTGTTGAAAATTCAATTCTAAGCTACCAGGAAAAATCTTGCATGTGCTAAAATAGTTTATGTCTAAGAGTTGCCACCTATATAGGGATTATAGTAACTGACGGATAAAGGATCAGCAGGTTCCAATTTTCACAATTCAGTTGTTAGCTAGATAAAATTCGATTTTAAACTATTGAAGTAGATAACGTATATGCTAAAATAGCTTATGGTAATAACAATGGCTCTTAAAACTCGCATGAACGTATTTAAATGAATGTAAGTTCTTACAAAGACAAGAATATATTTAAAATCCTTTCTTATCCCTCTCCTTGCCCGTTGAGCGTATGTAGGCTTCAGTTCCTTGATGCATACAATAGAGCCTCCGGGATCTGAAACCTACATACGCTCAACGGGCAAGATAGAGTTGGGCGTCCCTTTCCCAGCAAATTAAGCAGTAAATCTTAGGACGCTTCATACTACTCAGCGAAATTAAATTATTATTCTGTGAAATCAGTTTCATTCAGAGCTTAAAATATACAGTAAATTCTGAAGTTACGCTTTCGAAGTTCACATGGATGTGCCTGCTGCCAGAGGTTGCAGCTAGTTGCCATACGTGCGAAGAAAATTTCACAGCAAATGGAGCGTTTCGATAACCAATGCTAAGAGAGGATTTTGGGGGAATTTTTTGTACGTATGCATTGAGAAGCTTAATATTAGCTAATATTTATAGCAGTTGCTCTCGTTATATGTTTCTTTATTATACTTGACGTTTGACAGTTGTTTCCTTTACTGCATTTAAGGGTGGTCGTAGTATACTTAACTTACGTGCAAAAATAATGAAAATATCATTTGCCGGGAAAATGAAAAGCAATTCTGCATACGCCCGCAGCCCACAATGTACATTTTTCTGAGGTTAAGGGACAATCTGTGAGGTAAATACACTTTGTGGTGTTTCATGCATCCCGGCCCTGGTTCACCCTGTATGAAGACACTAGACACTAAATCACCAATAGATCTTGCATTTATTTTATGAGCAAAATTTTCACCATTGTTGATCATGGTAGAGACACCAAGACTGCATAGAAACAAATATTTATAGCAATCTCATTTTTCGGAGTTACTTCTCTCGTTTCATTCCTTCCACATTTAGACGTCTTCGGTAACCTTTGTTTTTGATTGTATTGAGATAAAATTCTTTAGACTTTCACATATCTAACGATTCCATATCTCATCTGAGCATTTTACCAATCACCCCTTTACCAAGCGTTTACTGTTTTACTGATCGGAAACGCAATTTTAGAAGTCCTTATTTGGTGCTTGGACGATAATCTGCACATCATTTTGCCTGCGTCTCTACAGGGTACAGTAAATGTAGATGACTTACCAGACTTGTGTCATAAGTGCTTCCAAGTCTTGAGAGACAAATACTACCATGGCCAGTGCATCTGCTGATTCCATCAACGATATGGAGGTCTCCGGTGATTCATTGGAAGCATTCGCAGCTGGTAATTCGAGTGATGAGGAAGATGCTTTAAGGGCCGTTACTGGTGAGTCAGTCCGTGAAAAAATGGCAAATATTAACCAAATGATAAGCTTTCTCCGAGGAT
>LQNS02276672.1:103665-115444 GCA_001587735.2 Parhyale hawaiensis
GCACTGGACAACATTTCAAAGCTCGCATTGACCAACATTTAGGTGTATCAAGCCGAACCGGTCTACCACTTGCTAAACCTTCCCATTCGGCTCCCCGTCTGCATGCTGAGCAAAATGACCATCCCATAAGCAAAAATAACTGCTCAATCATTGCCTCCTCTAATCCAATCGAACTCACAACATTAGAATCCCTTTACATCCATAGAACAAGACCTAACCTCAACATTATGACCTCAGCCGTACCTCTTCACACTATCCCCGACTAACTAACTACACATCTGCTGACTGTACGGGAGCTGGCACCCGGCCCCTGCTCACAGCTTGGTTCGTCCGCTCTTTGTGTAGGACAGACATGTTCCCCCCATGACTGTACATGTTCATTTTCTTCCCGCCGTATACAATGACTACAGCAGTATACCACTCGTCACAACCATGGCTGACGCTTTTTCCCCCGACTGCACTCGCCCGATTTTCCTCCGCTTCCCGTGCCGCTCGACGCCTATATAAGGACCCCCATAGCGCACCGTGGTCATTCGCCCTCTAGGTCCCACCCTGCTAACACCATCACATTGTAGGTCTTCTTAAATAAAAAAAATTGCTGTTAGGTATATATCATTAGAAGATTTTATTAGGTTTTTGAAAATGGGATAACACTCCCGAAACGTCAAACTTTAATATTAGTTCGTGTCGACTTTATTTCAATTTTATAATTTGGCAAAGGATAGTCATTTTAAAACCATACTGTATTGGGGTAAGGACTCCCTGCTTTTTTAGAAAACACCCCAACTTCGACGCGACCAACATCTCATAAACTTTCGACAAAACAGGTGTGATCGAGATGGTCTATAATCAAAAGTACGTGGTGAAACAAAGGCCTTCGGAACAGGCGTCACATGGGCGACGCGCTAGCACTCCGGAAAAGAGCCCAGCCGTAACATTCGACGGATCCCGGAAGCAAGCATGGCTGCAAGCACACCAGCCACCCACCGATGAAAGAGAGGAAACATAGCTGACGGATCAATGCCCCATTGGGGTCCAGTTCAAGAAGAAGGCGGTGCACTTCAAAAGATCTGAATGCATAACCGAAAAACCTCGACTCTGGGTCACACGCTAAAGGAATGCGCACCCAGTCCCGGCGCTGCTTCCCATCAAAGTAGCGCAACAACAGGTCCGCTTTGGAAGCGGGGTACGCATCAAGATCACCACAAGTACCAATTAAAAGGGGACAGAAGAGCTCACACCAAGCACAGTGCTCTTCAAAGTGGACCACACTGATGTGCGCTAACAGACGACGCTGCTGTTCCCTGAAATGCTGAAAGTTAACAGCCGACTGGCTAGTATGCCAACGGGCATATGCCTCCCGCTTCAGCCGGTGCGCCCTCCTACAGGCATCATCAAACCGGGGCTCATTGCCTGTCCTGACCGTTATGAAGCGGGAAAGGAAAGAAGCGCGCACCATGTCAGAGAGAAGCCGATCCGAAGTAGACCCAGGATCAGGAGACTCACAACACCCCCAAGTTAGCGCAAGGATCGCACCAGAGACAGCATCTCAATTCACTCTGAACTTCAAAAATATTTCACGCCTAATTGTGACTCTGGGGTCCCGCTGACGGACTTGCAGCGTCGCAGAGAGGGCACCATGGTCCGAGGAACTAATGGGATACACCACTGACATTCCAACCAATTCAGGAACATCAGTCATCCGTAGGTCAAGAACACCTCCCATGAAATTGGTGGCACCCTCAACCAACCGCTCACAATAAGAGGCACTCGCGAAGTCGAAGGCTGCATGGCCATGGCAATCGGTCCTTGCAAAAAATCCAATCATTCCACGTTGTGACAATTAAAATCGGCGAGCTCAGCCAAATTATCATATAGATCCCGAATACTAGTACATAAGATGCGACAAGAGCGAGACCCAAAACCATGAAGACCGGGGTTCTCCTCCACGTCCGGATATCTAACTATCAGGCACGCAAAGAACAATACATAAATATCCACCAAAAACGAAGGAAATCATAAAAAATTACAAAAAAATCGACAGTCATGATAGCTACGAAAGCGGCCAGCTATCCACGCGCCCCAAACCCTGCCATCTCCAGTACGGGCTTTGGCCGAAAAGAGGAAGTAGAGAAAGGAAAAGAGCATCAGGTAGTACTACCTGACGGAAGAGAGAGAGGAGCAGACTGCGGAAGACTGAGTACCTAGTTATGGCAAAGGCCTGTTCATCCCGCAGGAGCTGAGACTAGCTGCAACATCCCCTGCGGAGGAAGCACTCGGACCCTAGGGTTTGTGAGGCTCAACTATATTGTGGCAGCAAAGGGCACGCCAGAATATACCCCTGAGGGTAGATTCGACATTAAAGATTGATGAAACAAAATTACGTTTCCTAATAAATACATACAACACACAGATTTTCAAATGCTCATAACACTTTCATTTTTAATTTCTAAAAAAGACATATATATTTGGATAGAGCGTAAAATACTGCATTATAAACGTGTATTCTGGTTTCATAATTTTGCGGGCAGTGAAACCGAAACGATCCATGTCCCGAAAACTATGTTCAGGTAATACGGAAACCACCATACTACGCGGCACCAGCACTGACTCCTCGGGGATCTGTGCCTGGAGAGACGGTTGATTTTGAGAGCATTAATCCTCAGATGAAAATCTATCGCATTGTCAATGAAAAAACAGGCAGTGCGAGCAAATTTCCTCGCATTTTTATTTAATGCTGACGTTAATGTGACGTCGCAAAAAAAAATATATATATATATGTAGAAGCCAATTCACATTTTTCCATATTTTTCTCATAACTTGCTGTAATATGTTTCTTATGGAGCACAACTTGTATATTCTGGTTCTGAGACCTGAATAACTTCATGATGACCACATTTTCTCACTAGATATTTGCTATGAAAATGAGTTTCGCTTTGTTGATGCCGTCGAAAAGTGAGGGGTTTCGCTTTGTTGATACCGTCGAAACATGAAAAATTGCATCGTTTATTGGGCTAACACCTGTAAATACCCTATTGTTATCGTCGGTTAGCGCTTCTGGTGACCAGGTGTTCCAATTCTGGGGACGCACACTCTGTATACTTTGAAAAATTCATGACATGAGAGTAGCTTCAATATTAACATTTCAAGATTTCAAGAGGTACATTTCGGTACTTTAAAATTTTGTTCACCTTCATTTTTCAACAATCAAAAACCAAAATTAGCACCAAGGTACGCTCGATTTTCGAACACGCTATTATGGCTGATCAGGATCGAGGTTCAATTTCAACAATGCCCTCTATTGATGAGTCACACATTTGCGGAAAGGTTCCCAATTAGAATAATTTAAGACTAACTTTTGTAGTATTGGGCTTGAGGGAATTGGCAAAACTAATAGTTTGAGAAATTTACAATTATGTCTCGTCACAGACGCGCTCATCGCAAAGTACAGTCCACGCACACAGACCATCACTCAACCTGGGATCATCTCCAGCCCCAACTACCCTAACAGCTTAGCAGACCGTGAGTAGAAAGCTTCTCTTTGTTTAGTGCTTGTCCCCAGGATACCCCAGGGATACCGCTATAACTAGGCGGCCAGAATAACGATCTAAGTTAACTTTATGTGAAGACTTTTGGAAGTGATCTGCCCTGGGTATCACTCAAGGATTATGAGACTTACAGGTTAACCCACGGGGCGGGGCCAAGCTGTAGTGCATCATGGGAAATGGGCTTGTGACGTCATAAAACCCTGGTATGTTTAACAGTAGCTGTTTTCTATTGTTTTTTCTTCATTTCATATGGGACTCCAGAGTGTCCTATATGTCCTACAATCTTTAGAGTTGTGCAAAAATATGTATCAAAGTATTTACGACCTTTTTTTAGCTCTCTGAAGGATAAAATTAAAAAAAATGGTAAAAGGCATGTAATTGCCCGCATGTCAGAAGCACTTTTAGAGCCAAGTTTGTCGTCTTCAAAATATAATAATCATTTGCGTTTTATCGAGAGTTATATGCCCTTCTAAAGATGGATTTATATGAGTGAATACCGCAATGTTTCCGATTTATTTTCGTCTTCTGCCAGTGATCTGCTATCCTCTATAATTTCAAATCGCTGCAACAAAAATTGACTCAGATGCGAGTGATTGAACGCCGAGATAAAAAACTTTTATACAAGATTTGTTGCTGTTGTTGTTGAAACTGGCGAATCTTAAATCCATAATTTTTACGATGATACTGTATTTTTTTACGATTAGGAGAGGCGGATATGTTAACGACGCGTACGCGACAGCACAGCTAAGGGCAACATTTTACCGACACTCTCCGACCGGGTGTGCGCCTCTTACGAAAAAAAAAAACAACCTAATTAATAATAAAATTTTGTCCTTCAGAGAACTGAAAACAAAGATCGTTGGCGCTTTGATACATATTTTTGTGCAACTATAAAGATTGTAGGACATGTAGGACACTCTGGAGGCCCAAATGAAATGATGAAGAAACAATGCAAAATATCTATATATAAACGTAGTAGGTTTTTATGACGTCACAAGCCCATTTGCCATGATGCACTACACCTTGGTCCCGCCTCGTGGGTTAACATGATAGTCTCATAATCCTTGGGTAAACCCTGATGTACGAACCTATCCGAGCTGATATTAGTCACAGGGGTCACAGCCACGATCATCAATGATAGTTTAGTTTGTAGTGCCAGAGATTTGCACCAAGCTTCCAATTTAAAAACAGTTTTAAGAGACCTTTGAGTGAGAATGTAAGTCGAAGCTTCATGCAACGCAACAAATTCGTTGCTCGCAAAAAGGCCGCACTATAGGCAAGTGGCCGCACTATTGCAACACAGATCGCATGTCGCACCGTCTTCCAACGCTGCTTGCTACAAATTATCGTGCGATTTGACAACAGGCAATGTGCTCTGGCTTGGCTGTAATCAGGTAATCAGGAGGCATCTATCAATAAATGTTGCCTAGTATTTTCTGTGTACCTAACTACAAAAATTGAAACTATCTAGATGATTCAAAATAATGGGCCAAAAACACCGTACAAAATTATTGATTGACCAGAAGTATCTCTTGAAAGTACCAGCTGTACAACGAAACACTGACTGAGCAGTATAATTACTGAATTCTATACTAACCTAACTAGCCTGCTTTCTCTGAGGTCTAATTTACACTTATATTTTATTTGTTTCCAATGGCAGAAGAAGACTGTTCTACAAGAACATGACATTTAAACGTGGCCAGCTATGTAGTTGGCACTCATGTTATAATCCTAAATAGCTACAGCAATACTATAACGTCAGGAGAACCAGGTATTTTTTTACCATACCTACACAAGTAGGTATAAGAAATAAAATATACTCATTGTAGAAAAACCATTTTGGCTATTTGGCGTATAGAGATAATTTTTTTTCATATTTTCCTACCAGTATTTGCGTTCTCAAATCTCAACAAAAAAAAAAAAAAAGAAAATGTTTCTATATTCGCAGCTATAAACAGTCAAATAAAAAGGCGTTGGTAACTTAGCCCTATGTCACGATACCAGGTGCCGCCGCGCTCTCAATTCAATCACAAGTGTTAACTTTTTCCCTGAAATGCTGATGATGTCACTCTCATATGAATACCCAATAGCATTCGATAATTTGGCTATAATATTGTCAACTGTATGATTCTTCTTAACGAAAATTAGTGCAAAATAAAAGCGCAAATCAGATGCAACGTGTGCACATGGCTGAAATAAAAGGCAAGTTGGCAGACAGCTTGATGCTATTTGTTCGCTGATTTTCGGCATTAATTAAGCAATTATACGAACTTAGTAGTAGCTAGTCAGTGTTGAAGAAATAATTTGTTTAGCTTTCATAAACATCGTGCAAAGTAGTTGATTTTTCTCCGAAAATTATCCCAATCTCTCTGTAGTGAGTTGATCGAGCTTGCGGTATAGGGCAACTATAATGTGAAATTGAATGACCGATATCATAAATCGCCCTATACATACGTCTTGCGACGGTGACAACAAGGGTGAAGTTCATGCCGAAGTTTCAAATAATATTGAGCGGCTCCGAGTTTCTAATAACTCTTTTGCGCTAAATATACAACTGCTTACTAAACATGAAATATTTGGGAAAGCCAATGCTCTTTCAGCTTTCAACGTAATATGAACTAACGCTCCGTCGGTTCAAACCCCTATGAGGGATTCATCCAGTTTAATCTCTAGTGGTCTACCGTTGATGCGCTAGAGTAACATCTACAGTGCGTTGCCTTTGATGATGCAAATAGAATTTCTTTACTTAATTTCTTCAAGATGAGTGTCGAACTCTGAAATATCAATATTAACTAAATGTATGGCTATGTGTTGCCAATATAAACAACACTTGTAAAATAAATACTTAGCCATTGGTTAAGTTTATCATGCAGTTTGCTTATTTACGAGTTTTTTACTATAACCTCAGATTATGCAACAAGCTAATAAAAACGTCATAAAAAGGAAATAAATAGAAGTGAACAGGAATATTATTATTACACGTCCAAAACCAAGAAAATATAACCAAAACAATTCAATAAACACTGAAATAAGTGTTCAGTAGTGGTAAACTTAACAAGTTAATTTTAAACATGGCAACCTCCATTTTTCATGACCTTTTTTAAGGCGATTATCAACAGACTTTGTCAGGTTTGATATTTCAGATGGTGGAATAGAATCTGCTGCTGTTTTTACTGTATTCCACAGGCTTACTTTGCTCGAAAACTGCAGACCACCTTCATAGACCTTCCTTTTGATCATTGCCCAGAGGTTCTCAATGGGATTTAAATCGCGGCTATTCGCTTGCCAGGTCATAATCCTATTTGAGTTGAATCCTCCATCCGCAAGCCAGTAAACAGTGTACCGCGCTCGGTGTGAGGGAGCATTATCGTGCTGAAATACCAATTTGAATCTGCGTGCGATAGTCTGCTCATGAAGCCATGGAATCAAGTTGGCTTCACGAAACTGGCAGTACCTTTCTGCAATCAGTTTAACTATTTCTGCCACTTCAAATGGTCCAATGAGGGTGTGGCCTACTATCCCGGCCCAAAACATTATATCTCCATCACCTTGTTGACGCTTAAGCCGTGTCTGTTGAGGTCGGTCATGGAGGGCCCATCCAGACGCCCATCCATCTGGAGCATCAAGAGTGGCTCTGCAATCGTCAGTAAATATGACATTGGAGAAATCAGTTTTCGTGTTCTCCTCAGCCAATTTGACCCTATTTTTTTTCTGAGTTTTTTTTTTTTTTTAAGCGGTCGTTTAATTGCCTTCTTCACTTTCCCTAGCTTCTGCAGAACCTCACATCTTGTCTTTCTGCTTAGTATTGGGCTTCCAGCGTCTTCAAATATCGCCTTGCTTGTAAAAGGTTGTTTTCTAGCGAGAGAAACCTTCAAATGTCGCATATCCTAATGAGTCAGTTTCCTCGTATATATATATATATAGAGGCTTTATCCGGAGTTTTCTTGTTGACTTTACCTTCAATTGCATAAGCCTTAATTGTTCGGTGATCACGCTGTAATTCCTTGGAAATTTCGAGTGTTGTCTTACCAAAAGCCAATAACGAGGTCACTTTGAGCTTTTCTTCACTTTTTAAACCGAATTTCAGGCCCATGTTGACTAGAGAGTGATGTTGCATAATGTTGGGTAACAGCAGGACCCCGTGCAATAAGCAAATGTTGCCAAAACATGGGAAGTTGTTCCGTTTTCTTTGTCTCTAGTTGTTTTTATAGTTACAACATACCTGTGCACTAACTTACTATTCACATTTTAAATGTTTGACACTTATCTTGAAGAATATGTAAAAAATTGTATCTGCATAATCAAAGGTAACGCACTGTAGATATGTGTCCAACAGATTTTGATAACTTTCGTACAATTTGTCAACTGCGCTAAACAGTAACTTTTATGGTAATCATGTCCAACATCATCTCAACAAAGTGCGGCGTGTGGCAGTACTTGGCATCACAATACAACTTGTCCTAATCAGTGCGTGGCTCGAGTGCGAAACCAAAATATAGAATGTTTTCCGCTGAAAGCTTTGTATTCGACGAATGAATCAGTTAGATAAAAATTACTGTTATTTCGCAATGAGAAATGCTATATATTTTTCACCATGGAGAGAAATTTGTTGCATTGATTGAATGAAATACTCCACAAATGTCACTATGACGGGGTTGAACTTGCCCTTATGATCGTGTTTTGTTTTATTGGACATATAAATATATCGACTATTTTGTAAGGATCGTTTCCTTTTCATCGATTTTATCGTTAATGAGTAAACACTATTTTCTTGATATTAGACAAAGCTGCTTTTTATAACTGATGGAAGCTTCGATGATTAATTAAAACTGCCAAACGCATGCTAACTACTATCATATGCTACTGACTGGCAAGCGTACAAATCTCGCCAATTTGTTGAAATGTGGTTCTCTGTTTTTCTTATGTCTATGCTAATAAATAGCGATCATTATTGCATTACTTGCATCGATTATCAACGCTCAATTGCAGTTTCGTAATTTTATCCGCTTATATTTAGACCGTTTGCGAATTAAACATCACACTGCCTATCAAGATTTGAGAACGTACATACGCACACGCATAACGCACGTTGCTGCTGCATCTCGTCAGTGTGGACAAACATAGCTGTCGACGTCAGGCAACAAGCATTTCGCGAAAATCGCATTGCATCGCTTGTTGCTTCGATGTGTTCCCAGCTTTAGAGGTACATGTCGCTACAGTTATCGCTGTGGGAAAGATGGATTACGGTATATGAATTTTACGAACGCAGAGTAGAGATGATGCTCACACATTGGAAGCCAAATATTCTGCCTTTTTTCGATAGCGGGTATGAGGAAAAAATCTCGTACAATTTGAAGCTATCCAAAGTTCATTCACGGCAGAAATTCGAAGCTTGCAAGAGTACGATTACCACAAACGACCCAGTTTTCTCGAATTGTGTTCAATACAGTGAAGATTTGAGCGATTTCCAGTCAAATATGTTTGGGTAATTCTGAAAATCATCGCTGTGAATGGTTTCCCGCCAATGGCTCAGAAATAACAGGAAGGACTTGCAAAATCTCCATCCTAATAAGAGATGGTGGCAGAGCCATGACGACTAAGAATTTTAATAGCTTCATAATACGGTGAACAAGATTGTTGAACAAAATAACTGCCCGTATTTGTTGGATTATAATTTCTTATGAATACCAGATAGACCAGCGGTCATCGGTTACGAGCATCATGGAGATAATTTGCTGTTTACTCCCTCGTTAATCGCTGACTACAAACCCACAAAAGACACACAGCATCGTGACTCCGCGCTCACGAGCTGTATGAAACATTACCTGGACTACATCCGAAGACCCACAAGTCAGGTCCACAAAGTAGGTAATGACACATTGTTATTCAACTTCCTAGAATATACTAGGTAAGTGCTAAGTTGTCAACACTGCCGCAGGTCCTTGACTTGTGGTTACCAACTTGGCAAGGCTGCTTTTAGGTTTGTGCTGTTGATATTGTTGACTGGTATCAGTCTGTGTAGTTACCTTTAATAAACTGAAGGAGTCTGACAGCGCATAACTCGGCAAAACGAAGCAACATTAACGAAAAGTTCAAATTGGTTCTCAAACTATGGTTTCCTATTCATCAGCACCGAAACATTGCCGTTCTTGTTTTTTGCCAGCAACAACAGCTTCCGTATTTTTTTAGTTCCTTCAAAACTATTGAAATTGTGTTACTGACTAACATTTTGAAAAGCACTAGTCAAAGACTCAAGCAGATCAGCAAGACAGCAGCAATTTCATACTTTTCGTAATATGCCTCAAAAATTATGTGAATTTCATAAAAGCTGTTCATAACTGTTTAGGTTATTTTGGCAACAAAACTGAAATCAAAGGGTGAAAAACAAGCAAACGAACAGATCACCAAAGAAATTAGTCATTCACTCATTGTGATATAAATAGTGTAAATTTCATTGAAATCCGTCCGTAACTTTTTGAGTTAGAGTACTAATAAAAAAAGGAGACAAACAAACGCACGGTTCAACTGATCTATACGAGAAGTTTACAGCTTCGATTTTAGTGAGGTCAAGTCGGTGTCTATTCATGGTTCGACGCCGAGACTGCCTACTCTTTGCGACTCCAACTTTTGGGCTGGTGAATTCTACAACTCCGACTTCACCAATTAACCTCAGATTCAGCAACCCTGCTATACAGTCCGTTAGCTATATTACAACCGTGCATATATACAGTGTAAGCGCGGCCCACACTTCCGAAACCCAACATTAAAGAACAATCCTAGCATCGGAAGTGTAGGGCGGTCGCCTAGCCTAGAGCCCGAGGATCTTTTAGTTTCGGGTTTGGCCCTGCAGTGCGGCGACGTAAATGACTAGCTAGGTTTTGACCTTCAGAATTTGACCAGCAACAGTACCTAACTTGCTGCATTGACCGCAGTTCCCCCAAATGTTGCAAGGAGTGATGCAGTGTGGTGCCGGGTTCGCGCGGTGGGGCGCGTCCGCGCTTTCTTTCTTTCTCTGTCTCCGGCGGCCTTTGGGCGGGGCGTGCCTAGCTGTTCCGCGCACCCGGCAATACAGGGGTCAGTGCGGCGGCTTGTGCCCTGCTTGGTGGCTTACTGGGGAGCGTGGGAGGAAGGGCGAGGGCGTGTCCGGGGGCGCGTCCTGCCATGTGAGTCTGGCGTGGCCCACTGCTCTTCACTTAACCCTCCTCTTTTGGTCCCTTATGGAAGGGGATACGCTAGTAATCGAATCGAAATATGCAGATTTCAAATTTCTTTAGCTTCTGAAATTACAAAATTTATTACTATTTTTATCGAGATGTGTTTTGATTCAAGATGTTTGTTTTATTACAGAATCACTTTGAACTCTGCGATCTAGTCAATAATTTGAAACTCTTTGACGTTTGTCCCTGTGTGTTCAATGAAATGTACAATTATAAGACATTTGAACCAGCATCAAATTATTGACCCTTATTTTCACCTTATACTGCAGGCCTCTGAACCCTTCATACAGTATATAAGATGCTGGTATCTATTTATTTCTCGCTTCGCATCGCATTCCTCCGCTGAACAGACTTCATCCACTTTTTGCACACTCTCTGTGCCATTTCGTCAAACTCTATATGGAATTTTCGAATCAACATGAAATCTAAGTGTATCCTCGGTATGCGTGATAGTAAATGATTATTATTATAATGCTTGAGTTAGAATGTATGATGATGATGCGAATAGAGCTCACATGATGCATTTGGCACGTTGATGATGGATTCGTGTGTTTCATTTATTTGCATTTATTTATCTTTGTCAATGCCAATGATGCGCTAAGATGCAGCCAAACTGGTAAAATTGTTGCACCTGAACATACAAAACTTTAAATTGCAATAGAGATCTGCGTGGTAGTGAGAAACCGCACCTAAGGCCGCCACCACACCAGCGAGACAAGCGACGTGCAACGCGGCAAATTTGTTACACGAGAAAATGTAACGGAGGGTACAGCAGTCTGCTGCCCACACCGCCGCAACTGCGATGCCTCGCGACACCCATGCATTGCTGCAACACAACTCCCGTAAAAATCGCATTGCGTCGCTTGCTGGCCCGGTCTGTTTCCGGCCAAGGAAAGAATGTGGACGTAATCTACTTAGATTTTGCTAAGGCTTTTGACAAGGTTGACCACGGAATCCTATTGCTGAAACTTTCCCGCATTGGTATCCGTGGAAAATGCCTTCGGTGGCTTGAAG
>LQNS02276673.1:5815-17668 GCA_001587735.2 Parhyale hawaiensis
TTCTTTCTATATTATTTCATATCACATACCTTTCTCATAACATACCCCGTAACAGCAACGTAATCATTCGTTTACAATTAGGGAAAACGACGTGCATTTATTCATTCTGTTATTATTCTCACAATTAACTATATATATGCCTACTCTTTCTTCTATTTCTATACCCCGTAACAGCATTTCTTGTATTCTTTACCCCGTAACATCACTCGTCGTTGTTGAATTTACTCTTGTAGCCGCGACAGCAATTTTTCTTGCTCTACATACTTTAGCATGGACTTTTGGTTAACAGTAGTGGTATGGTGAAAAGCAGTTGTAAGGTGAAGTGAATGGGTTTCGTGTTTTAGTCTTGTTGTGAAGCCGGTAACGACATGCTTTCTGACAGAACTCGCGAGTATTTGACAAATAGACCATTCCCTCGTGTGAGCAGGGAACCACAATTTGGAAAAAAATTTCTGTGAATTTTTAGTATAGTTGCTTAAGCAATAGCTGTGTTTAGGCTATTGCCTCAAGTCAACCAACACAGCTATTTACTACCCGTGACTGGTCCGTGATCAGTACTTACGTACGACTCCTGTTTCTTCTGAGTCCGCATCACGGATACCCTAAATTACCATACGGTATGTACTGTAATACTGAAGCGAAACTTATAGACGAACGAGTTACGGAACCATGAGCAGAGTAATAACACAGGTTTTTCAATATAGGCAATCGATACGGACCAAGAAAATAACATGTGTGGTGTATACTTGTATGGGTCAGTGGGCTGACTTCATACAATGGAGCATTTCATAAATATGACTCGGCCGTTGGCCTTTGAGTTACTGAAAATAAAATAAACTGATAAAAAGAGAGTTGGTGAAAAAAAAGGTAACTCTGTATGTAGCAACAAATTCACCATTAATCGATATGCTTTTGGAACTATAAGATTTGTATAATGATGTACCGAACTGAAACAGTTCTCAAAAATTTTGAAGCACTATAGCTTGACCACGCTTCATTTCAATGTTACATATCACTGAGCATCAAATTTCACGTTCAAATAAAAACATGTTATGTAAGACCTGTTTCGGGGTAAAAAAAAAAAGTCCTGATTCTGAATCTAACCTTTATTCCCTCAGATTAGAAGCCATTTCCGTGCATACCATGAACCAAATGCTACTGCTATTGTTATGAATGAAAAATACACACATGTCAGTTTAAACAAGATTTATCCTCCGAAGCCTCTTGAGTGAAGTGTAATCTTCTCTTTTTATATTCCAGCAGTAATCTGACAACATGCCAGGGTTTCATTTCCCTTTGATTCGTTGCTCCATTAGTGAAATATCCTGCTGCAATCTCTCCATTTTCAATTGTTCATTACTCACATCACAAAATCCGGTACATGTATACCATTGTTATTGGCATTTCTTCTTTCATTTTATACGAATGTGATTAACAAGCAATATTTTGTTGTACTAACACTAATCCCCCAACACTGTATCATACAAATACAGTATATTTTAATAAAATTACTTAGTTACCATTTAAACGAACAGGCTGTTGATTTTAGCGCTATAATACGCTGTATAGTATGATGAACAAGGGAAATAAAAACCATTTACCAATAAAGCCATCATCTTTTAGCGATGAAGCGATCAAAAAGATCTTGTGCCTAATTTTAAAACTCAGTTCATGTATTTAGCTTACAAAAATTTCATTTTAGACAATTTATTTGGCATATGCCTAATGAAAATCATATGAGGATATCCAGTTATTGGGGCCCTAGAGATATAATAGAAGTGCTCTTCGAGCAAACTGACAAGTCGGCCTCCCTGGAAACTAAAGGAGCTTTCGCTGAGCGTGCTTGACGCTTAACAGAGATTTGGTTTTGAAATCTTCTCTTAATGGACCTGAGGGAGTCTCAAAGGAACAATAAAGTTGTGCCTCCTTTTGTGCGAATGTGCAAAGAAACGTTCTAATTTCGTAAAAGGAAGACTTTTCATATACGGCGAAGAAAAGTTAAAATGTTCGCCGTATGCAGAGGAAAATTGCATTTTCCAAAACATTTAAGTCAAAATGATTTCTTTGCGGGGAGTAAATACACAGGATACGCAAATACACCTTATGGAAAATTCAGCTAATCAAAATTTGTACTCTGTTGAGATATGAGTGGCGTCTTTAGGCTCTGGAAGCCAAATTGGCGTGTTTCCAGTTCTCCGGTAATAAAAACCTCCAGTATGCATTTAATATAAGTAGCAGCACTCATTGCGTGACTGTTTCTATATTGTTCATTTATATACATATATATAACGTATATTGTGTATGTTTGCATGTAAGACAGTATTGTTTTTCATTCGACCTTACCAAACTACAGAAGTTTTCTTTCGGCTGGCTAAACCGATATGTACTACATATATACTGTAGTATTCCGGATACACAACTATACATATAGATACAGGTAAAGCTTCTAACCAAATAGGGAGAGTTGAAATCTATTTTTTGGGAAATATAGTTTTTACAGTCGCAGTCAAAATGAAATTTCCTCTTGCAGTAAGTGTGATTAGCAGCACAGAAAAGAGGACGGCAATTTTTGGAAGATAACCAACGCCCACGAGTGTGACTAATGCTGCCTTTTAGTCAGACATCGCTATGGAAAATTGGATGGAGACACGCGGCTCGCCAGTAAAAATAATCTCCAATCGTCCGATCATTGCAGCCCTTTTTAAAGGCATAAAGGCATAACACCGGTTGGGCTGACCTCTTTTTCATTTTACATATGGGGACACAGCTGGCAGGTGTACAGTAGATTAACTACAGCCAATATGGACAGCCTACTTACATTTGTGACGACTGGGTATAGGTCACATCACTTCCGGTTGTAAGGAAACTGAAGTGGATGAACCAGGACTATCGCCACAGAGAAGGCGGCGCCATCATGAAATAACGACAGAAAATAATGAGAGTTTCGACGAATCCCCGTTCTCTGCGCTCGTCTTCCTGACTCTGCCTTGAAGAACATCTATGCCATCTCCTCCACTCGTCTTCTTCTTAATTTATGTATGAAGAGCTTGGAGCTAATGAAGCTTTGCTGTGAGATAGAAGAGCAATGCGATACTACTGAGGTTGCTAAGAGGCACTGCCGACGTAATCAATATTCAAGTCTCGTTGAGTGACTGAAATTCTCCTATATACAGTACTAACGATAGGGGAGAAAGAAACCAACATAACCAAGCATACAAGCATGGCACGGGTAAAAAAAAAAAAAAACTATGCATTGTTACGAGGAAGGTTGACTTTCATATAGTTGGATATTCACTGTAGCTGACAGGCTGCACTCTCTCTTTCTATTTATATCTTTCGTACTTCAAATACGATTTTAATTTCGGGATCCTGGACGATATTAAGCTAATTTTGAATCTAGTGAATTATGCTTTGTTCACAGGAAATCCCGGGAAATTTTGTTTTTTAAAGCTTATCACAAAAGAATTGTACGGTAGCCTCAGTCATTGGTTGAAGTAATGTTGAGGAACGATTGAATAGTTATAAAAAGTACCAATTTCAGCAGAAATTGGTGTAAATTTTGAAGAAAAAGCTCAGCCATGAAAGTGACCTCGCTAACTATATTTTTTCAAGCTTAACGATAATTTTAACGCCTTGGTGTTTGTGGCTCTTAATTTCTGTGTTCATTACGTCTTACTGCTATAATTTTCGATGAATTAAGCTACAGCTGCCGGGGCTCAGCTTTCTTTCAACCTTCACAGCGTGTGCCCGTAAGTGAGGAACACACCGACTACGTGCAGGACTGGTGCAGGCACCGGGTCGTACAACACACACAGGGCAACGATACTTAATCTTATTGTACATCCTGCAGTAGCTGGCCCGTCGTAAAGCTCAGCAACTGACAAACACAACGTCACAACTAAACTTTTAAACTCCAAGAAAAATCGAGCACCCAAACAAAGAAAGTCTTTTTACTTTCAACTAAAAAACTAAAGTCGTCGCGGATACACACAGGTCATAGCAATGCCGAACTTACTCGACATGAGTCGCTGGGCCCCGAATAAGTACCAATTGGTCAGCGGGGCACAGACATACGAATAGAGCCTCACGCTGTCGCCAATACAGCACCACAGTCGCTCTGCTTCAGCTGGTGAAACCATTTGTGATACCTGTTGTCTATTATTGTGAGACAGACATGCATATTTCATATCCAATGAGTACAGAATATAAGCTTCTGTGAAATACTGTGAAGAGGCGAATATAAATCGATGGATATTTACTCTCAGAAATTGCTAGTGCGTGATAACACAAAATATATTCACCTACGATGTAAACAATAAACAATTTGGAGGTTCGTAGAGGCGGCTGTGACGCATGCCACGTCCATTGCCAATAGAGCTTCTGACTGTCAACTTTTCTGACTGTTGTCCTTCTAACAATTCCATTGTACGAGCAGAACAGACAACAGTGTTTAACTAATTCATTTTCCGAGCAGAATTTCTACCATGACAGCTATAAATAAATTTTTGTGCAAAGATAGCACGGAGAGAGAAAAGAACTGAACATTACGCGTCAGTAATATGTGTTGCATTATTGCCACGGGTCGCTGTGCTTTTCATCCATAATTACCTTCTGAGTCTATAGTATACAAATATAATCTACATTGTTATGTACCTAATTCATCAATGCCTTCATGAGCTAGCAATTCACTCCTGTACAGGTGGTAGCGTTCTTGAGCTCTTCAGGGAAAATTACTATTTTTAAACTCCCGAGATTTTCTTTAGAAAATGCCGGGATTTAGGGTATCTTCATTTTTTACCTACCGGGATTGAAAATAATAACATCAAAGCCAATGGTTTCCAGGGGCGTGCCCGGTGCTGTGTGAAAGCGGCTTGGTGGGGACCAAGGTGACCAAAAACCTATGCTACATCCCATCTCTCGGAATGGGACCCCTAGTCCGTTCGTGGTCCCACAGTTTGCCGATTCTCTAACTCTGAAGGGCAAGCAGTGTCAAGAAACACATGAAAGGACGATAAGGGTGGGGGTCAATGTGCGTTCATGTTGAGTGGTGTTGTGCCTTGTGATCTGGCACATCGTCGCAGAGATGGTGGGGTCTGTTTTTTTGTATAAGATCTGTAACTGCCCCAGTCATGCACTGTCTGAGTTTCTTCCGGATCCATTTGTTCGGGTGAGGTATACTCGGCGTATTGGTGCTCTTCACGACAAACGGAACCTTGGCAATGCTACGGCATGCCCGGTTATAAGGGCAAGCAAAAAGGTAGCACACACCTACAAACCTTACCAGAACTACCGAGACAGAAACGACCACGCCCATAACCGTCTTTTAAACGATCTGTACACAGAGCTATTCTGTGATCTCGGATCTCCTTTTTTTTCATTCTCTTGTTTTCTTCACCCGCTGGGCTGGTTGCGTGGGGGTTTGTTCACATCATGGAGTTTCTATGTTCCTACGTCGCCAGTCTGGTGTGATTTAATAATAATAATAATAATGTGTACTGGGAAACTTCAAAATAGCCATCATAAACTTAAATGCATTGCGGGACATTTTGTATAGTATAAAACCATTTCATCAATATACGGTTCATTCATTCTGTGCAATCACCGTACAGTCAGGATAGCGGAACAGCTAAGATAGATAAAAATGGCAGTAAAGCCTCTCCAATATCAGGTCATGATACCCGCCTACTCACATTACTAATCAAGCCTCTGCAATCTTTTTTGCCGGCACTTTCCGTTCTAATTACAGGAAACTTATTGAAGTATCTGGTAGGGCATAACTGATGCGGAATAGGATAACGCATTAACTCCATCTTCAGTCGTACTCTTATGGTTCGGCCGTATAATCACAATCGCTGAATAATTACCACAGTATTGTTAGCTTGATACAAGTTGTACAATAGGTTATATGCCTACACCATATAACAATATGCACCGTATTTCTACATTTATTCATTCACTAATAAACTGGAAAAAACACCTACCTCTGAAATGAGTGCGAAGAATTTGCGATGATTCATCATTGACAACAACCACGTCTAGTTAATTATAAATTGCTTATAATGATGACACGAGGCGAGGCGCTCTGCTTCAATTTACTGAGCTGTATATTGAGTGTATAATCTTTAGCAGACATACAGTAAAATCGTTCCCCATTAATCAGGCAATCAAATATCACTCAAGCCTAATAAAGTGCCCCATCGTATCACTAATACGCCAAGATATCGTAGCTGTTGAAACTAGTTCGCTAGCCCGAAACGATGTAGCATCGAGGGAAGAACATTTTAACGTGAAACAATCTGACGGTTGCCGTGAAACCCCGCGTACGTGCTTTCGAAAAAAATGCTGACTAGAAAATATTACTCATTACTGCGCTACTCATCTGCTGATGGCCAATTTTCTTGAGAATTTGACCTGCAACGGTACCAAACTTGCTGAATTGACCGCAATTCCCCCAAACGCAGCAAGGAGTGGTGCAGTGTGGTGCCGGGTCCGCGCGTGGGGGGCGTCCGCACTTGCTTTCTTTCTCTGTCTTTGGCGGCCTGTGGGCGGGGCGCGCCTTTCTGTTCCGGGCACTCGGCAACGTCGGGTAGGAGCGGCGGCTCGGGCCCTGCTTGGTGGGTTGCTGGAGAACGTGGGGGGAGATGCGTGGGCGTGTCCAGGGGAGCGTCCCGTCATGTGGGTTCGGCGTGGAAGACTGCACTTCACTCAAACCCTCCCCTTTTTTGTCCCTTCAGGACTATGGTCTGGTTGTGGCGCGGCCCCACTTAAGTGGTAAAGTGGACCTGGGCTTGCAGTACTTGTCTGCAGGATCAAACGCCATCACTTATTTCCTCCATGCGGTCAGAGAGGGTGGTGTTCAAACTCCGCCCTCTTAAGGAGACAACTCAACATCAACAACAACAACTCACCTGCTCCATATGCGCATTATCAAGTCACTGATGTAAGAAATTAACTATACAGATCCTTGAGAGTGTCAGGAGATACTAGATTAGTTAAGCAAGAAGTGATGGCAATCCTTTGCCATCACATGCAACCTGGTACCAATCGGTTTTCAACAGAGCGCGACGAAATTGGGCAAAATTTTCAACCTGACCCCTTCGTTTGGTGTAATTAGTTTCCTCAGAGCGTGACGCAAAAGATAATATATAGATACAATTATAATATGTATATAAACTATATATATGTGTGTGTAAATACAGCAAAACACAGAAAAATTATACTAATTGCACATCTTAAAGGGGCAAATCTAAAGATAACTATATCGATAGAAAATATAACACATTCTTCATTTTCGAAAACTGTACTTTCATGTGTAACATTAAATGTATTCTCTGTACACATCACATATAAAACATGGGAAAACTTTCGAACAGTAAAAACTTTACTCTGTTTAAAGGCCACATTTTCTCTAAAACAGGACATTTTTGCTACAGCATCCCTGTAAAAAAAACTGTCATAAAATTATACATATCGGTGAAATAGCCAAAAATCTATATTTTCAGCGACATTAGCATTATCTACGATAAGAACAGGAAGATAAGTGGCTCCATTAGCTGAACGCATCAGAGAATAAACCCATAAAACTGAAGATTTTGAAATTTTCGGGAGGGAAAAAATGGGCAAAAAATTTTACAGAAAAGCTAAAGAACAGTTTGGAGAACGAAACTAAGTACGCAGAGACCATTTGCAGTAAACCTGAATATATGAAAAAATTAAACTGGCAGTAAAAATACGTTCCGTTTGTATAGGGTGGCCCATAAATAACTCACCCCAGATGTTTTGAGTTAAATTATGAACTATCCATTACATGAGCATGTGTTTGTTTAAATAATAGCGGTGATAATCTTAATGATCGCACTAACATATATTATATGCATACCTAACGTGAAAATAAAACTTTACCCCTTCCTGCATCACTTCAAGTTATCATAAACTCTGTATCTTTCATAGTTTTCTTGTTATCGAAGTTTTAAAGGGGTGTGTTACTTACGGGCCGCCTCTAATAATTTTCTCCATTTGAAATTTCTTTGCTGCTTTTAAAGATTAGTCCAATTGATTGAATATATACCAGGAAATAAAGTTTATTCTCTATAAATAATGGAAAAATTAGTCATTTTCACAAAAATATAATCTATATAGATATCAATATGCGAACAAACGATAGTGTTCATTATGTTTTGATTATATATATTTTTTAATTTTTGCAGTAATTTCCTCCTATCTTTTACACTAAAACACAAAATTAGCGATAAACACCAGCACACTTTCTAATTCAAATCGCAAAAATTAGTATCCCCAATTGCGTGTGTTATTACAGTGTAGATAGTTCAGACTTTGAGTATTTACAGTATATCAAAGTCCCCAAAATAAATTCTTTCATCATCACTTAACACCGTTCCTGTTGAGATGACTAATTCCTTTGAATTTAGTTCCTTTCCATTACTCACGATAGTACGCGTGTTTAGTTACTTTAGCGTAAATTCCTTCACCGTACCATATTTTTATTTGTTGAGCTGCTCATTCTGCTTATCATCATCATCAACAGTAATGTTACTTTATTTATCATATCAAGCTTCTTCATTGTTGAAAGTACTGAGACCGTGGATCAGAATTTAAATTTTCCAACTTTCCATGCTGCTAAAGTTTAATTTCAATAAAAGTAGCAATATTACATAACCGCGATATTGTAGTTACTGAATCTGTTGGTGGGAATTCGATTCTGTAAATTGCGGTTTTAACTCGGGTGTCCAGACTTCAAAATGATGGCAACTGATGCGTATTGACCTAATTGAAAAATAAAAATCTCAAGTTTAGTTCTGCAGTCTACTCTGCGTCGACAGCATCATTTCTAGAGAAGACATTTAAGGAATAATAAGAAAAACTGAAGAGTATAGAATAAAAAAATTGAAGCTGAAACAGCTACGTTATTCATAACGTACTGGTAAAACATAGGCACTATTGATAAACAGCATTGAAGCATCGGAATCTACAGGCAATTTACATCAGAGAAGCCTTTCGTGAAGAGAAATACCGTATGCGTCTAGACGTACAACAACCTTTTTAGTGAAGTTACAGTATCTTCAGATATTGCAGGGTCCCCACTATGTTTCAGTTTCAAGAACTTCTTTGCTGTTACTTTGAGACTTGAATTTTCTTCTATTTCATCTCCTTGGCGATCAGCAGAGGATTTTTTTTTGTATCCGATCGGGAGGGAGGGTCCAAACAAGCAATTGAGCAATCAACAAATAGTGCATTGTTATATAGTGTATGTAATGCCTGTAGCTGTGGAATTGATATTCCTTACTATATGTTGTCGAATAATGCCATGATACCACAAGAAAACCGGGGTTTTGTTGAAGCATTTTTTTTTTTTGTGTCGTTATTCTATTTCTTTCTGTCACCCGCTTCTAAAACGGACAGACATGTCATCAGAACCATCATTCACAACATTATCTGCAGAACTCCAAAGATGAACAAAAAATCATAGTCATAATACAAGAACAAGAGAATCGCCCAGCTACTAACAAAGAACAGCAAGCTACCTCTACCACAACTGTAACAGACGAATGTCGTGCACGAATTTACATATAACACTGGAGATAGCGAGCTCTACTGAAATTCATACATAGGCACGACCACAACTTTATACAGGAGGTTCGCGATGCACTTCAAATCATGCTGTCCAACCAATCATACCAAGAACATTCATAATCAGCGCATCACAACCGAGTATCTAGTTAATAGCACCAAAATTCCAAGGAAAAACAGCGATAAACATGGACTACCCAAAGTAGAGGCATTACTCATCATTTTCTTCCACTATTCGGTGATCAGCACCTGCAACGTTAAGTGGACGGGGAAGCTTCTGATCGCTGGCTTGTAACTTGCGGCAGCGTATCTCGGACTCGGCCAATCAGAAGCCGGGCCTGGCAAACCTCGCCGCACATCGAGTCTATATAAGAACCTCTTGTTGCCTAATGAGGCAGTCGCACCTCGACAACATAGATGGCACCGTACTAACTCCACTGCCGGCCCAGCCACTACGTCCTGTCGATGACTACGGAATTGGTCAAACGATAAGGCAAGCTTAGGTGAGCTAGTGCGCAACATCGTCAATAATAATGGTAGTAATCAGGCCACACACTTGAAAAAACATAGTAATAATATAGGAAACAATAAACTTTCAGTGGCCTTCAACAAAACATGTGTAACGGAAACGCTATTCTCAAACAATACAATATACCTATATCCAGGGTGTTGAAAGACGAGAGGTACAAACGTTGACGGTAGGCAGTTACACACATAATAAACACTTTTTACGAACACCAAAAATTTCAAAACTCGTTAATTTTCAAGATACTGTGGTTTAAAGTTTTAACTTTCGGGCCCAGCTAATCACATTTTTATATCCCTAATATAATAATTTCAGATATTTGCCGTCATATATCAGTACGTCGGAGTTGCGACCCAATTTGACAGGAAGGTTCTCCAATATCTGAACGTCACCATTCCAAACAGTGAATACAGTGCAATGGACCAGTGGCATGGCCTCCAAGTTCTCCACACATGAGTCCTGCAGACTTCATCCTCATGCCACATGAAGTAGCTAAATGCTTTACGAAACACCAATTGAGTAAGATATGGGTCTTGTCACATGGAATGTGGTTGTAGCAGGAAACATTGCAGAAGAATCAAACATTTTGTATAATATTGGAATAAGTTGTAGACCTGCACTGATGAAGGGTAAAGACATATTTCGAATACTGATTGTAAAGTTTGTTTGGCAAAACATTTGTTTCTCTGATACTCGTTTCAATTTTTTTATGAAACTGCTCAGAAACGGAAATGCTATCTATAAACTGGGCATCAATGTTAAATTTTAAACCTCTGTATCCTGAAAACTAAAGAGCTTCGAAATATTTGACATTCGTGAAAAATTTGGTTATTTTGCCAACCCATGCCTACAGTTAACGTTTGTATCTCTCGTCTTTTTAACACCCTGTATACATCAGGTTGGTGCAAATGTAGAGTCCGATTTCTAGTTATAAAATAACACAGAACACTGTGAAGAAAAGAAATAGCTCTGGAGGGGACTAGATATCCAAAAAAAAAAAAAGAAACCAATCATCTGCAAGTAGGAAGACAAAAACCAATGTAAATATGTAATTTGAGGCAAAATGTGCAACTTTTTCTACCTACAGAGCTGCCCTAGGTTCATGAAATATGGCAGACAAGGTTGCAGCTCAAAAGGAGAATACAATTTCTTTCATCCCTGGTTGTGCCAAGAATCATTCAGAAATGGCACGTGTTTTGATACCACATGTCCCGAAATACATCTGAATACATCGAGCGGCTTCCACTGCCCATCATAGGCACACCCACGCTGAACGAGGAAAAAATTCGGGGAGACCATGGCAAAACTTAAATCGCATACAAATTCACAAGTACGGAGAAAATAACCACCAGTAAAATGTGGAAAGAGATATTACCATGAATGACCGTTATAAGAGTCTGTACAATCAAGGTGTGAAGGGAGATTTACAAAATATACAAATTTTTTTACGAACGCTGTTCGAAAAAATCTCGTCCATATCTTACTTTGAGTTACCTTGATAGTCTGCGGAAAAGTCCAGGTGACGTTCTTCACGTCACCCCACGTGTGTGAAGTCACTCTGCTGGGTGTCTTCTGTTGTGCCTTCTACAGGTTTGATATCAGTGGCGTTTCGAATATGCTGAGGCATTTTGTTAAACAATCTTGCTCCCCTTACAGCGAAGCTATTAGAATATTTTGTGGCCACAGCTTTTCCACCATCTCTGCTTGGGATACGGATATCACAGGTCCTTCCAGTTCTT
>LQNS02276673.1:22527-35548 GCA_001587735.2 Parhyale hawaiensis
ATTATGAAAATATACTTAAAATAAACTGAGAGCTGTACTTAGTTTTTTTCAAATTAATATTTTAATAATAAAACGTTTCCCGGCATATGAAGATGAAGTATTACAACATTGAGATATTGCACAAGAAATGTAAATATCATAATAATTTTTTTTGCTATCCGTTTGATACTTAGTAAAATTAGAATAATTATACTTGTATTAATAATGATAGAAAAAATGTCATTTTTTACTATTTTGATCAAACTTTGGGCTTCTCCTGGCAGATGAAGACGCTCGACTAGAGCTTCCATATTTTGGGAACAATTTTATTAGTACTACAAGTCATAGAATTAAGCTATGCAAAGTTGTAATACTAAGAAAAAATATTTTAATATTTTTTCAAGAAATATCCATTTTTTGCATTTTTCGAATTTTCAAAGTGCTCCCGGCAGATGAAGATTTAAACCCACAGTCCAAAAATTATGCATACATCATTTATTCACACATACACAAATTTTCCGCACTATGCCAACTGCCAATTAAGAAAGTTGAAAAAACGCTCCACGCTAATAGGCAATCCTTGCAATACCATTTACAACTCTCTGTCAACGTGTTGAAAATATCTACTTCACCTTGTGTTAATTCTGAACATTTAGCGCAATAGATGAATTCACAGGCAGAGCACACCATTTTGATTTTTGTCGTTGTTCGTTGTATTTGCATCCTTGTACTTTCCACAAACCCAGGTTTGGTTCACGTTTGGTCTGTCAGACACTGAACATCCATGTCCAGGTGGGCAAATTGGAAAATGATACCTGGCACTCTGATTGATTGCCAGGCACGATGCATGGAAAATTTGTTGCTCACACAGTGAGCACCTCACTGTTTTGCTAGGCTTCACAGATCGACAAACAGAACAATTATAGTCTACGTTATCACCGTTTGCACTTTGATTTTTTTGTTCACTAAATTCACTGTTTACACTAGGGACACTCAGTTGTTCTTTCCACTTCCTATTTCTGTTATTACTTCTACGCCCCATGTCAAATTAACTAACATGCGATACGTGCACTTCGGCTTCGCGGTTGTCCTCGTAAGATTTTATTGTAGGCCGTTCATAAAGCACTGGCGCTCGATTGTTTTATTGCCTACGTTTCTATGGCCTTGACAGTTAATTGCGCTTGTACAGAGCACTGTGACTACACATCCTCACTGGATAACTTCAGTCGTAAGCCATGGAGACTTACATGGAAAAAATGCAGCATGGGAGGCCAAGAGCACCTTGGATTCCACCAAGAGTAGAAAATCCTACACAACTGTGGGGGTAGGATCCAGGAACAACTCATCAACTGAAAACGCAAACAGCCAAAAACAGAATGAGCATCAGGAATTAAAATCAAATAAAGATGAAATACTTAGCAAAATCCACGTCATAGACATACGAGGCCTGTTCCCGGAAAATTGCAGAAAAACATATGGTACTGTAGGATATAATAAATGATGCAAGTTCTCAACTGATTGCCGCTACTGAGACCCATCTACAGTAGATGATGCCATCAACGATGCAGAAGTCAAAATAGAAAATTATGGCTTACATAAAAGTGACCGCAAAGATAGGAAGTGTGGTGGTGTTGCATTATACGTAAGAGATCCCCTTGGTTCACATACAAAGCAAAAATTCTTTAATGGAATGTGTGATTGTATTAGTGTTAATATTGAAAAACTCAGATTGATGTGCTTGGTGTGCTTTCGACCGCCAAAATATACTAAGGAAAAATTTGCCGAAATGTTGCAAGTGATCAACACACATTGTAAAGAAGTCTAGAATATGTAACACTTGTATATAACTGAAGATTTCAACTTCCTCTTCTTAAAATAGCGAATGGCAGACTTGCCAGATTAAACTGGAAGCTTCGTACTATCCAGAACATCATCGGCCACTAGATATGAAAAAGATCAGGCTCTCTCTCTCTAGCGCACTTAATGGAAGAATCTTCACTGACCCAAATGAGCTCTTCACCTACGAGAAATGAAAATGTCTTAGACGTTTTCTTCGCACATAACGCACAATTGATTAAGAATATTGAAATCCAGGATACAACATTATCTGAGCATAGGCTTGTTGAAATAACGACTCAGTTGGCGAACGCAATTCCAATAGACCGTAGAAAAAGTCGCAACTAAACTCCATCTCCAGTCTACGGGACTTGAACGTACGTACACGATAAAGGGATAAATTGGGACTCCTTGAATGCGTGATTGCGTTGCTTTTAGCTGTTTGTGACTTAGTGGTAAGAGTGGCAGCGTGGTAATCTCTAGGTCCTCGGATCGAATCCTGACTCGATTCTTTGTATTTCTTCTATTTAAACACAAGGGCGGATGGAGAGCCCCCTGTCTGGATAATACCAGGTGTTGACGGGACGAGAAACTGTGAGATCTTTCAGGTTATTAATTGTTCAGGGTAGACGAATGAGCTCCCTCATACACGTACGGCTCTGCCTCAACATCTTTGCGCTGATGCAGCGGGCAACACAAGTACATTGCGTGCTTGCATTGCTTTGAGCTGTTTGTGGCCTAATGTCAAGAGTGAAGGCGTGGTAATCTCTAGGTCCCTGGATCGAATCCTGACTTGATTCTTTGTATATATATATATATATATATATATTAGACGTAATCATCATAGATGATACATGCATTCTTATAGCTTCTAATATGCTGTCCAAGTCTCGGTATTGGGTGCAGATTTATCGAATACCATGCAATTAGCTAAATACTTAGCTCGGAGAAGGATCGCAGAAACAAGGGATTTTCCCCCGCTGTCGTAACCAACAACAATTCTTAGCTCCCAATTTCCGGCTAATTAGCAGTCTCTTTGATAGCATTTTCCGAGTAATGCGATCGAGTTCTAGAAATTAGTGTGGTAAAGAAAAATGCTTCTGTCGCTTGCACACTCAACTTCTTCCTCAATTAACTATACGCTCCGGATCTGTGCACTTCCCTGTGTTGAAGGATGTGCATACTTTACTCATATTAAGTCAGTTTAAGGGTCAAGTAATGCTTGTTTCAGTTTGTAAGCACTGATAGCTGTGCTACAGATGTTATTTGTGAGGCTAAAATATTTCTGACATGTCTGTTACGTATACACTTTGGTCTGTGTGCGTTGAGCTGTAGGTACTAACAGAATTGTAATCGCTCAAGATAAAAATATTTTTGCCAATCGTCATTACACACAGAGTTCTGTGTGCAATTTGATTATAAGTATCGGTAGACTGTAATTTGCCACGCAAAGAACATTTCAAACAAGCCAAATATCCATGTACGCGCCTTGGGTGCTAGCATTTCCCTGCGTTACTAATGCAATTTGTCATGATAGAATTAAGCGTATTTGTACACGTGAGTTCAACTCAATTCGCTTCATATCAGCCATATCTCGGCAAGTCTCTCAATACACTCGTGTTCAGGTGTTCTATGCCAATAATCCTATTAGCTGCCATTAATGAAGATCTGCGCAACGTAATACTTGGACGATATCCAACTCAAGCTTATATGTTGATTGATTCCAGAACGAGCAGCGCTAGGCTCCAAGCTTGTCTTACATTTTTGTTCTGTTACTAGCATATAGTGACGCATTCATGCGATGTGCAATGTACTGTAGCTGGAACATATTCTCGGCGGTATGGCTGGTCCATAAAGAAGAATTTTAGGAGAAAATTAGTATATATTTAAAATATTTATTTGGATATGCAAGCACTGTAACTCACAAAAGTTATAACAACATCTATTCAGCGCTGCCGTAACAAAAATTTGAAGGTACAAAGGCCACTAGTAAAAAAAAAAAAAAATGAGAAATTGCAAACTTCAGGCTCCTTCACAAGCAGCTCGGAACTCCAATTTCCTACTCACCTATTTCTCATATTTTGTTTTTGAACGCCCATCGATCAAATCTGTGATGCATATCTGCCGTAGGTCTAAACTTTTCAAGATAATAAAATCTTGATCACCAACATACAGTATGAGCCTACTTTGGCATATTAAGCTAGAGAGCACTTTGAGAGCGCATACCTCCGTCAAACAAGGCAACGGTAAAATTAGTAAAATTGGTTCTGAAACCATGATTTTCTTTTTATCACACCAAAATCTAATCCTTGCTGCCTTTCAATAGCATTAACAATATCTGTACTTTTCGGGAACATCCATTCAGAAATTTTTGAGTGATGCTGCTAACAAAAGCTATGACAAACATAAGTCAAACACACAAACGGATCAAACCGATCATTACCAAAATTTAATCATTTAAGTCCTCTAGCATTGCTAACAAGTCCAGTAAATTTCACAAAAATCCGCCGAAACTTGTTGAGTTATGGTATTAAGAAAAATGAGGCAGACACACAAACAAACAAACCGATGGACGGATCTTCATCAAGAGTTAATCATCTGTTACTGTTAACATGCCTAACAATCCCTGCAAATTTCACATACATCTATTCACACCCTTTTGAGTAATCTTGGTGACAGACAAAGAGAAATATAGACATACACGACAAAAAACATATCCTCCTTGGCTAAGGTAATAACTTGCTTATACTAGCTGTGGGGATCAAAAGCCACACTAGACGATATTGCAAGGATAAGATGTTAAAATAGCCAGCTAATGCCCACAAGCAGCGATAAATGATTGTTCAAAGTGTTTGCTAGTTTATCAAGGGTAAGACTATTCTCAGGAGTAAGACTTTTTTCATGTTCGCTCTTTTTTGTTGAAACTTTTTAAGCAATTGTTGAAATTTTTCTACAACTTGAATTTTTATGAGTGGTAGAAGCATTTCTTAAAGTGCTACATATAAAAAATCACATTTTTTTGTATATATAGCTTGCATTAAAAATTATACAATTATTATTTTAGCCGCGACCTAGATTGTTCTGCAACGAAATTAATCACCACTAATTAGTTAAACAGGAAGAGACCACGTCAATCACTACCTACAAAAAAGGCTACATCATAGTGACCGCGTTAGTCGCACAACTTCGTACTCGATCAGAAAGAACAAAACATTCATAAACTGCAGAACGTTACCTTTGATTATGCAACTACAAGTTTTTCCGTTATTTTTCAAGATAAGTATTAAACATTTAAAATGTTAATAGTAATTTAGTGCACAGGTATGTTTTAACTATTAAAACAATTAGAGAAAAAAATTGAACCATTTCACACGTTTTGGCAACATTTGCTTATCGCATGGGGCTCTGCTGTTACGCGAGATTATGCAACACCACTCTCTAGTCAACATGGCCAAGAAAAGCGGTCTAACCAGTGAAAGAAATATCAAAGTGATCTCGTTATTGGCTTCTGGTAAGACAACACTCAAGTTTCCAAGGAATTAAAGCGTGATTACCGAACAATTAAGTCTTATGCAATTGAATGTACATCAATCGGAAAACTCCGAATAGAGCCTCTACGAGGAAATTGACTGCTCGGGACATGCAACATTTGAAGGTTTCTATGGCTAGAAAACTTTCTACAAGAGGGCAACATTTGAAGACGCTGGAGCCCCAATACTAAGCAGAAAGACAAGGTGTGAGGTTCTGTGGAAGCGATGGAAAGTGAAAAAGGGAATTCAACGACTACTTCTAACAAAAAACATCAAGAAAATAGGGTCAAATGGGCTGAAGAGAACATGAAAACTGATTTCTCCAGTGTCATATTTACTAATGAATGCAGAGACACTGTTCATGGTCCAGATGGATGGGCGTCTGGATAGGTCCTCCATGACTGACTTCCATAGACACGGTTTAAGCGTTAACAAATTGGTGAAGGTGTAATGTTTTGGGCCGGGATAGTAGGTGACACCCTTATTGGTCCATTTGAAGTGGCAGAAGGAGTTAAACTGAATGCAAAAAGGTACTGCTAGTTTCTTGAAGCCAACTTGATTCCATGGCTTGATGAGCAGAATATCGTACGCACATCCAAATTGGTATTTAGCACGATAATGCTGCCTTACACCGAGCACGGTACACTGCTAACAGGCTTGCGGATGGAGGATTTAAATCAGAAAGAATTATGATCGGGCCAGCGAATAGCCCCGATTTAAATCCCATTGAGAATCTCTGGGCAATGATCAATAGGAAGGTCTAAGAAGGTGTTCGGCAGTTTTCGAGCAAAGTAAGCCTGTGGAATGCAGAAAAAGCAGCTGCCGATTCTATTCCACACTCTGAAGTATCAAACCTGACAAAGTCTGGTCATAATCTCCGGATAAAAATCATGAGAAATGGAGGTTGCTATGTTCAAAATTAACTTGTTATGTTTACCACTACTGAACACTTATTTCAGTGTTTATTGAATTGCTTTGGTTATAATTTCTCAGTTTTGGACGTTTATTAAAAATATTGCAGTTCACTTGTATTTATTTCCTTTTGATGACGTTTTTATTAACTTGTTGCATGATCTGAGGTAACAGTAAAAAACTCGTAAAAAAGTAATTTATACGATAAACTTAACCAATGGTTAAATATATATTTTACAAATGCTGTTTATATTTGCAACACAGCTATACATTAAGTTAATACTAGACGGGCCGTGACCCGTTGGGTGGTCATCACGATTGTCTTTGCTTCTGGAAAAAACAGGTGTTATTCAGTTGGTCATAGACTACGCGATATCCGGCTGCCCACTCCTGCCCCTTACTGGTGGCCATCAACAATTTATTTGCTTCTCTAACGAAAATTCAACATGCAGTCTGTAAGTGGATTTAATTTATGCGTTACGTATTCCAGTTGTATTTTCCGTAACAACTTTAAAATTATCGTGCCCGGTCTTGCAGCCGAGGAGCTGGTTCCACGTATGTATCACAGATACAATCGAATTAAAGAGCTAGTCCATGGAAGGAATGCGGCTGCGCTCTAGTCCCTCGAATTTCTTCCCGTTTAAAAACGAAGAAACTGTGTCAAACAAGACACAAATAAACGTGACACAAATAAATAAACAAGCAAGATTTACAGACTTTTAATATAACATAGATAGAGTGATAGTTCAAAGTTAGAAACTTATCTTGAAAATGAAGTAAAATGTTGTATTTGCATAATTGAAGGTAACATACTGTAGAACGCCTCGGTGGCGCAAGACCATCACCCGCGGTAGGGGCAAATTCAACAAAGTCACTTTTGATGAACGAGGCTAGGGCACAGCCGCATAGATTAGCTCTGCAATAATAACACAGGGAAAAAATAGAACGTCCCATTTTCCAGGCGATCTACCATTGGGTAGGCAAATTCACCGCGGTGGAGAAAATTCAATGCCGTCATTTTTTGTGGATAGTCAAGCCCAGTTTTTTTACATGAGTCACATCTAGGGCAACCTACCAAACTCCCTACAAATTATTTTGTAGATTGTTCAACTCCTTCGGCCACTTTTTTTGGGTGAACACACATGGAAATTTATAAATAAATATATTTATATAGATACTTGAATCTTCAACGAAAACATTATCACCTCTCTCACTTCGTTCGCGGGTGATAAATACTAGAAATATCGAAAGAGAGGATGTTGTTCTCGCAATTTTTATATTAGAATGCGTGGGACGTACACGATGTACTGTACATTTACTTTCTTGCATGGCCACGTACTGCTGGTAAGCTCTCTTCGCATCTAATTCGTTACTCGGACTTTTCAGTAGACGAACCATTTCATGACTGAAATACAGTAAAATCGAGTAACTAGTTACGCAAATCTGTTACTGAATCAGTTTCAGGAATGAATAATGTATTCGACTAACGAGTTTCCAGGGCACAACTAAGTGCTTGTTCGGGCGTTCTTGAAAGCAGCCCGAAATTATGGCATTGTTCTATATTCCAAGTCTCATGAAACTCTGACAGAAGACGAACATTGAGGACATCAAAAGTGCAAAAAATCATCGGTTAGATAAAGGCATACTATGTATAATGATCACTGGATGGGAAAGAACTATGTCTGAGTCAGCTAACACCCTCCTGAAGTAATTGAATTAAACGCAATTCCAAGAACAAGATGTTGAGAAGCCTAGGTCTTCGTTCCCACAACAAAGGCAGCCTCACAGAGGAAGAAATAAGGAACATCCAGTATGTCGATAGAAACGTGGAATCCAAGCACACGTGTTTTCCCACCCATGACCAATGCGCATGGAAGTAAACAAGTAGGGAGAGAAGGTAAAGAACAGAGGAAAGTAACATCGGTCAGAATATGAAATCGAAAGGAAACAAGTCGGGCATGAAGGAACGACGTCCCGAAGGCCAAGTTATATCAGCCTAAAGTAAACTACATGGTCCCCTAGGGTCAGTGCTCATCATATGATACGATAGACCTGCCTACCTAACCTAACCCTATGGAGTATCCTTTGCCCTCTGCTGGTGCAGCTGACTCTATCCTATTGATATTGAAATCGTGCGTGTGAAACTTGGTCACAAAAACTACTGACATGCTGTCAAACGGATTGAATTCGAGCCAAAAAAAATTACGGCGACGGGAAATCTGGCATCACATGGGGCAAAGACTGTGAATGAGGCAGTTTAACTGGACAATAGAGGTTCAAGGTACTCCAAAAGAACAATATTGGTCTTACGGTATTTCAGGCTCAAAGTCCGAAACTTCGAAAATAATATAGCGTGCCAATGCACCATCGCTAATGTTATCGTACGCTTAAAAATGACGAAAGTTTTGAGAAAGAAAAATCCATTGAGCAAATTAGCTCTAAATGACAGGCACCGAACAACTTTGAGAAGCCTATCTAGGCTTGTGTAAAATGTAACTGTTAATGACACAGAGAGTAAGTAAGTTAACTTATTGAAGGGAACCTGGACCATTGGCAACGAACACGTTGAACTTGGCTAGATTTACCCCGGAAAAGTTACTAAAACTAATGGCAGAGAAATCAATGGAATTCATCTCGAACGCTGCTGACGGTATCCCCGGGCATCATTATCAGTTATAATTTATGGAAAGCAAGTCGGTTTCCTTCACTGCAGATGTGGAACCCCTAGTGTAAAAATTTTAAATAGTTGGCATTTTTGTACCAAGGCTGCAGTATCACCATTGGCAAGCCAGAAAGTTTGGCTACAGTATACTTTCACTAAGTTACGATGTAACTGAGATATGATGTAAAAGAAATATTCACTTTGTACGAGACTACAAATAAACCAGTCTGAAACTTAATTCAGTGATGAAAGTTTTTTTTTTTGTTCTCCTACGGGTTTCAGGCTCTGAACATAAATCGATAATACGGAGTCAGTCAACAATCCAATCCTGTGCCACGTAATAGAAGTTATTTTACCGTTAGTAGGGAATAGGAGTGAAACTAATTCGTCTGAAACAATACCAGAAAAGGCATAACTGACTCTTCTGTTTGAAATTCCAGAATAATTAAGCTAATGAGCTTATTAGCAACTGAACTCGTCCTCACCGTGCCAATCTATGACGCTATATAGTGGCGAATAAAGGCCGCAACAATTAAAGTGTTCCCGAATCATGGAAACAAATAATTGCACTCTAACTTAAGTGATATATACCGGGTGATTTTGAATTCTTGGAACAAAATAAAACTATAGGTTCCATAGAATGACATAAGCATATTTTATTTTACTGATGCATGTCTGAAAATGTTTAAACGTTACGTTGAGTTAAAGTTTTGAAGTGGCTACAAGAAACAGAGGCCCAGTTTCTACCTACCCCAAAATCGGCCAGTGTGGTAAGGTATATGAACATTCACTGTTATACTTTGTTTATTTTCAGAAAAACTGGAGTGTAGTGGGCAATGTAAACAAATGGCCAGTGTGCATCTGTAGCTTTGCTGTACAGTGCAGAAGTCCTCAGGTTAACTGAATCGCTCTTCCAAACTTTAATTCAACGTAACTTTTAAAGTAAAAATTTTCGGACATGCATCAATAGAGTAAAATGTGCTTATTTTATTGAAAGGAACCAATAGTTTTAATTTGTTCAAAGAATTGAGAATCACCCGGTATATATATTCCTGTAGAATGTGACACAGGCATATTCATAATAAAGGAGTTCTTGAAAGTCATTTGACTTTTCTTTGCTTATATTCGAGCCCCGAGCTGTCGGACTATTATAATATTATATACCAAAAGCATATGGGCTACAGATCATGAAGTAAACACACGATGCTAATTCTACGCATCCTTACGTATTTGCTATTCAGCAAGCAGCCTAGATGAACATAAGAGCTCATTAACTGGGATAAAAACGGAGCTTTCAGAACAAGAAGCTCGGCATTCAAACGTTGAAGCTGTGCAGAAGTCTTTCCATGGATATGCTGAGTGCCTTTGTCTCTCTTCTGGTTCTTCCTATGGGTTAAACCAACCTTCCGCATGCCCCTGCGCTCAAATTCAGACTATTACGAGTGGTCAGGCTTAAATTATGTAATTAATTTCAAGAGAGTATTACCATAGGAGACTTTTGGCTGTCCCAAGAGCTGTTTTAGGGGGTTACTTTCTGAGGCGGGCAAGATTTCTTTAACGGCAGGAATGACATTCCCGCAAGATGAGAATTCTGCCGATATTATTTGAGTATCCGTAATTCACAATGATCTTAAATACACTTAGAACAGAAATGAAAGTTTTAGTACAAAATTGACCATATCTCATTTTTGCGCAATCAAATTTTCATGAAACATGCAGGGAAATCGTGACATCTTATAGCAAAAGTGTTGAGTTTGTTTACGTTTTGCTGTGTCTCCTGATTGACAACTCTTTGCATTTTTCTCTTTTTGGGGTGGAGGACAATAATAGCTTCATGTATAATCTGCTAAAGTGGGACAGGGAAAAACTCTAATTACCGAGGAGAAAGATATTATCAAAGGCAGCATTTGCTAAAGGCAGCAAAATAGAACACCATATTGACACAGTGACAAGATTCTTGAAGGACCCTTCACTACGGAGAAAAACGAACAGATGCTGGGCATTCAAGGACTGTTACTGATAGATATCAGAACTGAGGTTCGTCAGATACGAAAAAGATACGGACAGACCAGTAAATAAATTTTTTACGACTGCAGAGCTTCCTGACGTGCCTAAAACCACAAGAAATGGCATCCTTCACTCCATTGCTTCGGTCAAATCCCTCTGAAACTGATTCCTCTGACCCCAAGACATAAAACTTTGAGGACCGAATGAAAAGAGAAATGCATGAAGATTAATATCAATCATGTTCTTTTCACCGACGAAACCCGAACAACCCTTGAGGACCTGATGGGTGGAGCAAGTGTTGGGTGCTACCTGGAGGTGTCGTCAACGCATAAAACGTTAACAACAGGGAGGTGGTGTTATGATATGGGCTGGTATCGTAGGGGATCGACCTGTAGGTCCGGTTAGAGCGCCTGATGGCGTGAAAGTTACATCTGTATCATACCGTGACATGTTGAAGGACGCCTTGGTCCCATGGCTGGATGATATACCCCTTTCGTTGTTTCGAAACTTGATTTTCCTGCATGACAATGTGCCTTCTCACTCTGCCGTACTACCACAGCATTTCTGGAGTCTTTGGGGTTCCGTGGAGAAAAACTGATGGTTTGGCCACAGTGCTCACCTGATCTAAGCCCAATTGAAAATTTCCGGGCCCTTCTGAAAAGGGAAATTTACGCAGATGCAAGGCAGTACAACTCAAAATCTGTCTTGTGGGATGCTGTTACTGCAGCAGAAAGTGCAGTTCCACCTTCTGCAATGAAAAAACTAACTGGCTGCATGGATTCAAGGATTATTGAATTTATTAAACGTCAGGGGAGTCACGTTGGCAAATAAAACTTTTTCAGTCATTGTGAACTTTTGAATAATGATATCCTGTTTAATACATATTTGTCTAATTTTTATTGTTCATATTTGCTCCTTTGGTTATAGATAACTGTGAATATTTTGTTTCTTTTTTTAGTCAAATAGCTATTACCGCCGCTCAGTAAAATTAGTAAAATAGACAAAAAAACATAATTTTTCTATAACTACCACGATTAGTCGTTTGAAAATTTACCGACGCTATAAGCAATATAAGTTTAACTTTCTGTGAAATTTTCACTGAAATTTATTGCTAAATAGTTGAGATGTGGTGAATTCTGCGATAAATCTATTATTCCCGTTCCAAGTGTAGTTCGATAACGCTAATCTTGCAACTTTAAAATTGTATGGAGGAAAACTGTTCCAGAATTACCCTATAACCAAACTGATCACAGTTCTTGCTAAATAACCGAATTTTGCCCTACTCCCCAGTACCTAGCTGTTTTACGATCCTAGCTCGTGGGTGGGCCAGGAATTACTTTGTATGGTGATGCTACGAAACATAATAGATCATAGAGATACGGAGCGTGAGTCCCGGCTGCTCTCTGAGAATGGACCTTTTGGTCCGTCTCTACTGCCAGCTAACTAATATAACTCTAACATTTGATTTTTTCGATCGTCAAAGCCTTTTTTATAATTGTAAAAAGACCAATCTAGTAAATGGAATCTGATAGGATAGGATATATATATTAATAATAATAGATAATACGTCATAGGTAGCAACTTTCAACACCTCTTTACCTGAAATAAATACGACAAAGCTAAACTTTCATTTAAAACAATGGAAGTTAAATTCAAACGTCATAGATTGGAAATTAAAATATACATTTCAAACTAAATTAGCTATCTTAAATCAAGTTCTTTCTTTAATCTGACTTCAGTTATAACGAAATAAATTTCATTTTTATTTTCAAATTTAATCTTCAATTACTATAATCTAAATTGTTTTAAATTTAGCTTATTTGATTTAACCTTTAAACCTTTATTGTTCTCAAAAATAGAATTACAGCTGATCTCTTACCTAATACATTAAAACTGAGAACGCGTCCAACTGAAAGCGCGTAGTCGCTTGTGGGACGCAGTGCTTAAAACATTCATTGAGGTGATAATTCTAGAATTTGTATACATGATCAATTTCGCATTTTCAAACAAGTACACAACACCATATCACGAAGTTAGGGTTGAAACTCCCTAGAAATTTGTCAAAAACCTAGTTCACTACACTACAATACATCAC
>LQNS02276677.1:16145-33461 GCA_001587735.2 Parhyale hawaiensis
GAATTCAGTAAATTTTCATTTTCCTTCACAACATGAATACAAAGCCATCAATTGCTTTTTAGCAATCAACTGAAATGAATGAAGCATGACGTACTTTACAATTGATGAAGCATGTACGAGATTCGTTACATTTACGCCAGATTAGCTATTTTTTATTTTTCTTGCACAAGGCATCTTAACAGTAATACAGAAATACACAGAAATTGGTGACATATATGGGTGTAATAGGAATAGTACAAATAATTTGAGAACAATAGAAATAGTTGCATTGGCGCGTTGCCTCCTACTCCTACTGGGTTCAACTACTGTACTAACATGTATTTGTATAGTGTTATGAGCATTTACTACAATCGATTCAGCTAACCTAAATTTAAACATGGCAGTATTATTCAACTCCTATTTCCCCGATCCTATTGCAATATAAGTGTTGTCTTAGGGTGGTGGATCGGTGAGATCATGATTGGTTCGCTCGACCTGCTCCGAGGCGTGATTGATCGAGGCGTTCGAGAAAACTGTCTCGAACCCTAACGTCACGATTCAGGAGCACGTTACGTAGTGTGTGTTGTCCATCTTGATGACGCTTGAGAACTTTTCTTAACTGCTTACGTGACCTGCCACGCCATTGGCTGCCGTGAGACTGTACTTGCTGAAAGGTTCAGGAAAAAAATTCGCGTCCCGGAATACCGGCAGCGCATGAGCTTGAACTGAATGTCAGATACGTATGCTAAATGTAGAGAAAACTTTGGTACGGACCATATACATAAGAGACAATATTAATGGATTTAAATATAAAGACCACATAACTGTCCGGGGTGACTCTGAATAATGAATTATTCATCAATTTTGAAAACGCGATAATTTTTCTAATTTAATTACTTTTGTAGGTGATGTTGCCATCGTACACAGCATGCGGCTGGTAGAATGACGTAAATTTGGGGTATTGGGTCAGTTTCTGTCTTCACCAAATGAATCGTTCTGACAGTCCGAAAATATTCCATCAAAAAAGTTTTTCAACGACTACCTCCTGAAGTGGGGTTCCTATGAATCAGCACATCTAGAAACTCCGGGAAAACACCACTTGAAGTGGTGTCAAAACATTTCCACATGACCGTTCTGAGACCGTCCATTAGCGTTTACATAAAAAATTGAAAAAGGACTGAAAGATTTATCTTTACCATACTATATCGTTGAAATTCTCGAGTCTAAATGATTCTCGTAAATGTCCACGTAAGTCTTGCTCCTAATTGCGAAAAATAGGGGGAAAAAAGCCTTATTCCGACACTGCAGCCTAAATGGGAAACCTCATCATTCAATACCATCATTGTTACATTGATCAGACGCGCGTCTCTGGGTTCCTGCTCACATCCCTTAGTTTCCGAAAAAATAGTGTAGTGCCGATTTTCGCACTCCGTAGCACTCCTTGGATGGCGTGGTTCTCGGTAGCACTGAAGTGCAGGTCTACTCGTATCGATTTAGTCCTTAAAGACTTTTTAACTTTTCCCCTTAAAACAAGAAAATTTCTTTTAAAATTCAGTGAAACTCAGTGAAAATGAATAAATTTATTAGAGATTTTATAATTAATATAATACAAGAAAGTCGATGAAATATCGATAGTAATTACCTTAGATTTTTAGATTTTGGGAAAAAATTCAGTCTAACTTTCACTTAGCTGGAGCCGAAAATTCAGGGTAATGTTTAGAACACAAAATATACCACCTTCTAGGGCTCAAAAAGTTGCAGTTGCGGAACTGTTAAATTCCAATGAAATTTATTTATCATAAAAATTTCTTAAAACAGGTAGGGTCACAATTCATTTCCACGTTGACAGTCAAATTATCATGCCCATGCACAACTTACGACGCTAGGACATCCACCTAAAACAGATTGTACATGTCATCCAGCACGTAACAGTTTCATTTTTACAAAAATAAAATAAACACTAAATAAAACAAAATCTGCAACTCCGACTACAGCTTCTTATTTTCAAACAAAAATGCTATGACATAACATAGTTGCCAACTGTAACCTCTAGAAATTAAACAAGACATTCGAAACTGAATCACCACCAGCCACATAGGGCCAACTGGAATTAATCATCAGATTTTGTTATTTTTCTTCTACAGCTTATTGTGTATTGGTAAAGTCACAACTACGCCCATGGCACTGTTTTTAAAAGGACAAATGACCTACTATATGAGCCAAGAGCACATTAAAGAGGCGAAACGTAGCTCGAAGGCAAGCCCATTTTGCCCGCTTTCCGGCAAACATGCGTTGCTACCAGAGGTTTGCGTATAGCGCCACTTTTGTCACCTGAATAGTAGGCATCATTACGCAAAGATCTAATTGATTTCAATTTAGGCTTTCGAATTCTCGTACAATAGTCGTGGTAGCCATGCCACTCGGAAACTTACAGTTTTTGTTGGTTTCTGCCCACATATTCACACGCAATGTATGTGAATCAAGTGAATTATTCATAATGACATTCAAATTACTCCATCTCGTGCAGGATCCAATGCAGACCAGTAAAAATTGCAAAGTTTCATTTCACCAACAAATGCGCTACCAAACTCAGCTAGAAGGTTGCTTACAGAGCGAATTTCGCATGTAGGTCAAACCCGATCTGCTTCGCAGAGTTGTCACCATTCAAAGCAACTCTCAGTCCAGTCTTCCCTGCTATTTATAGACAACTACGATATATAAACCCCTGTGATGTTCCCATAACCGTAGTTTAAATGGTTGCGATTCTATTTGCAATATTAAAACAATGAAACAAAATTAAATGGTATTATAATTTTTGTAGCCTGTAAAAACAATTCAGTATAGTTTGCGCGCTAACAATATTCAGTTCCTAAGTACGATGGGTAGGGATAATAACATAAACGAACAATAAAATTGATGAAGTCAGCATCGACCATTTCTTCGTTAGTTAACCATAATAGCTATACTCTAAAGCATTGCAACCCCAATAACCTTTCCCATATACGTTTCCATTGTTTTGTCGTGCCAAATTCCACGTTCCGACAATTTTATCGAATCTAAATCATCAAATATGCCACTCGTCTGCGCACGGCTTGATAACACTTCAGTGTTGGGTGGGCATGTTCTCAAATATTCTGTCAAGTATATGTTTGGGCATCACGCTCCCAAGAGTCGAGAGTGTCTTTTCCGCAGAAGATGTTGCAGCTTGCCGCAGTTCCTGCTGACGAAAAATTAGTTTTGTAAAGTTAAGAAGCTCTGAATACTTCCCCTTCTGTTTCAGAAGTCTACTGCCGATCGAGTAGCTATCTTATTTTCGCTAGACTGCTACCTTCTCTTATTTAGTTTTCTTCCCTATGGCTGAAGAAAAGCGTTCAGGCGTGCCCGAGGGATGGAGAAGCTCAACTTCCGCCATTTTTGTCAGTAACGCACTGACCACTCTGAGACCTACCGACTGAACAGCAGAGACAAAAATTATTGACAATTTAAAGCGCGCTCTAATGGCGTGCGAGCCTGTGTTGAACCGCAGGAATAGTACGGCGCGATATCGACATTGTGTCCCTTAGCTATAATAAAACTTTTTGTACTATTCTACCAGCCGTTTGCTGTAATTTACCTACCCTTGTAATTGGCACTCAAGTCGAAACGTCCACATGTTCCCGCTCTTGCCTACAGCGGGCAAAATATACTATTCATCGCTGCAACTTTACTCACAGTACTTCACTCGACAATTATCGCCTGCCCTAAAACACAATCACATAAAAACACAGAAGATTTTAGCTAGTCTTTTAATTGTATTGCAGCGTGCAAATCGATGCTAGTTTGCGGCCACATAGTTCAATCTACAGCAGCACTGCATATACATCATTAGAGTTTCCAAATATTATCTCGAAGCTATTCTGAAAAAGATAGACAAACTTATAACATGCCTAGACAAAAAAGTGGACCCAAGGCACGAGGGTGTTCACATGTAGGAAGGTGTTCCCACCCATGATGAATGCGCATGAAATCATCTAGCTGCGCGCAAACTAGCGACATCTTAGCTAATATTAATGGAACAATATTGTGGGTGGATCCAACCTAGTACAGCATATTAATGCACGCGCAGCAGCAGAAGGAAGATGAAGTTGCAGTCTTTTAGATTAAATAATTACAAGTAATGCAAAGATAAAGAACATAACCTTTTAAATTTTATTGTTCTTATATATATCCCCCGAATTTTGTATACCATACATTGTAGTCAGCGACAAATTTATTTGTACGATCTTGAGGTTTATCAACAAAACTTCAACAAATACGCTCCAACTGAAGCGAAAATCATTTCATTGTATTCCATTTTACTTTTAAGATCTCAACCATTAAAAGTAATGTTAAAAAAATATAGGCACTACATGCTATAGTCTTCTGAGGATCAAATTCTTAAAATTTCAGACACATGTGCTGGTTGCAATATTGATTAACCATCGATCGGTTACTCGTGAAACTTCTAGAGGCTTAATTTTCCTCCGGAACAGGGAGTTTCTAGCAGGTTCGACTAATTGCGTGCCTTCAAACAGTTGTAATGAATTGTAATTGAAGTTACAAATCTCTTACTTCGGTTTTATTTCTTTTACTAGAAATCAATGTTTTTCTTTGGCGGCAAAAAACACACGCCCAAAATCATGCTTTTCCCAATAGGCTTCACTTCTCCAATATTTAATACTTTGTAACGTACTGTTCTATGCAGATCCAATCTTTTAACTTATACATTAGTTTCCCTCGAAACGCACGTAAACTCCACACAGCTCCACAGGAGAATTTTCATGGATAATTAACCTCAACAAATTGGTGCCACAATTAGATGCGTGTTGTAATCAGACTTTCGGGAGTAGCAGCAGACTAAAGCGTCTGAGTTTGACTCTCAAGGTCGCTCGTTCGAGCCCAGTTCCCAGCTGGGCATTTTCTTAACGCGCTTGTTATGATCGGTCAACATTCGGTCTGCAAACTGCTGCGGGTTACTGACCTTTCCCAGCAATGGGGAGGGTTCGGGGGTCGCAGATATTGCCGCATGAAGTGTTCCGCCACTGGCGCAATAGCTCTAAGCATTTGTGGTCGACTGCAGCCTTATGGGGCCTGGTGGTCTAGATGTGCAGCACAAACCAGTGCATGCAGATTTCCCAGTTGGGGGTACGGTCTAGTTGACTTTACCTTTACTACACCAACTTCCATATGACACGTGCTACGAAATACAAAGGGACACTGAAAATAACCCTGGAAAACTACGGTTATGAGCTATTTAACACTGCCTTCTTTTACAAACCTTGACTTTGATGTCCAACATTTCGTATTACAAAGTCTAACACTGCCATATACTTCTAAATGGTAGCATTTGGATTACTTTTCCGTACTTTTCTATACTTTAATTCCAATATACAATCAAATAAGGCTTAGCCTAATTGTAGATGTTCATCTGGTCGAAAATTCCACAACACTTTTGAGACACTTAACGTTAGTCACAGACACTTATCGTTAGTCACAATGACTGCGAGTCAGTAACACCTTGAAAGTAACACGGGCATCTGATCCCAATATTTTCCAGCATTTTTGCATTACCGGTGCAACTCTTGTAACAACAATAGCTCAGCTGATGACTGCGACACGATTACGTTGAAGCAGGTCGCCGAACACAAACGTCTATTTCTAATAAAAAAAAATGCATTCATATAGGTACGCAAAAACAAACTCCATACACCTCATAAGTAAATAAAATGAACTACTAGAAACTTTTATCGACATTATGATAAAATAAAATTTCTACAGTATGTGTCGTTGAGCTCACTCCACTTGTGGCTAGATGGCGTAAGCCCGGTTTTGGCGGAACTCCGACACACCTTTTTTTTTATAACTTAAACCCACCCGCAGAGCAAAAATAAAAGTACATTCAATTGGATACTTACATTGAATCTATGTAAAGTCTGCTCAACTTGGAATATCAAACTATGGCAAATATTTTCCCTTCGTCACTTAAATCATGCTCCGGCCTATCAGCGCAATTATGCTAAAATAACAATCTTCTACTTTCCAGAATGAGATGCGACTCTTCGAAGTTTCTGATATAGTCTATGAAAATCAACACAAGATGCTCCTATCAACATGTCGACGCCAGCGCAGTGAGCGCACCTATCTAAAGGCCCTGGACACATGGACCACTCAATACCTTCACTTTCTACTCCTCGCAAACGTGCTTGACGACAACTTAGTAAATGCACAATAAAATTTTTTCTGTACAACGTACCAACTTCAAACAAAAAATAAACCGTTTTTGGAGTGCTTTTGCCTGAAAAGCACTTAGAAGTGCTTATATATAGGCTTTAGAATGATGTTGCGTATGTTACATGTAACATTTATTTTCAATAAACCTTGATTCATTGATTTATCTATTTGGCAGAATAGGCATACGTTAGCAGTGGCCAACGGTACATTGCAAAACTTACTTTAGCCAACTCTCTGTCATTGTGCTGTCGCTCACAATACCCGTCGTACACACTTCGTATATATCTATAAACTTCTATTTTTTTCCTGATAAACACATTTCTGCACTACAAACAACGATACTTTTTCTTTGAGGTCGTCTTGTTGTCGAGAAAATATTTTCGAAGTTCAATCTAGTTATGATCAGCCTCATTTATAAATTTAAGTACACATAAATCCAAGATCTCTTATCGTCCATGGTATACATGATCGAAAATAATACCTATATGGCAATTGTGAAGTAACATTTAATCGAAACTTTAGGTAGGCACGCTGTCATATTTACTACAAAAATAGCACGAAATATTCCAACACGGTTATTCAAAACACAAGGCAACAAACTGACAGACTTACGTCTGCAGCGGACTTTAATTTCGTCAATCACCTCGCGTACTTTCATACATCTGTTACATTCATATTCCTTTACCATATTTTTTCAGAACATAAGAAACAGCTTTTTCAAATCATATTTTTGGTTTAAATCTCCGCAAATTGAAGCATAAGCACTGACCGTAGAGTCAACAACTTGAAATACCTCTGAAACAATAAGCTCTTTTGGTACTTAAGAGTAGTTACCTCCAAAACTGTTTTGCGAAATAAAGACACTAACCAGAAACGGAAACGAAACCGCAAAACGTTTGAGAAACCTTCTATAAAGCCGATGCCACACGCTAGCCAGAAACACTAGTATCGTCATATTTTCCTCCAAATGTGTTGATGTGCCCATTCAAGGGCACCCACTTGCAAAAAATCATGAGTTGTAAATCGGTCCAAATATAATGAGATGTCCCAAAGTTCACTTACGGCACTTGCGAAGTAAACTGAACGGACGGTAAACATTTTACACCAATTCTTGAAAACCTAAAAATTGTGTTTACAAGAGTTCAACACAACGTTCGTACAAAAAGATAACTATACTCGTTCTTTTCACTAACGTGTGTCATCGCCATTAACGACGCCATCACTGGAAAATATGTGATCCAATGCAGTCGCACGCAGAAAACAGTATAACGGAAGGACTCACTAGAAATTAGGCTAGCATTCAAAAGTGACTTCATCATCGACCAATCTATGGCTGTGCAGCCTAAGAGTACTTGAACTAATTAAAAAAAAAAAAAATTATCGTAAATTGCGAAATTCATCTGTAGCTACAAAATAAATTTTAAAAATACACTAATGTAGCATATCTATATAAAATTGCCGTGCCTACTGATGGGAACTCTCACAGCACCAGCGCCGAATTTGATCCCTTTTGATGACTTTGATTTAACTTCTTTTTCTTAACAAAACATACTTCTTCCTTACCAACAAATATAATCACCGTTATAGCCAATTCTGTACGCGATAGAAACCACAGCAACATTTAGCCCAGGAAGCAAAGGGCGTAACGGATACTCACTAGAAATTAGCACCAAAAAGTGACAATCACCCACGAATCTATGGCTGAGCAGCCTAGGAGTACTTGAACTACCTTATATAAAAAAAAAAAATTATCGTAAATTGCGAAACTCATCTCTAGTGTATATATAAATTTATACAATATATGCTTGTGGAAACTTCCACATCAGTAGCACCAAATTTATACCCTTTCGGCGACCTTATTTAACTTCTTTTCCTTGATTGAAGCCTTATTTACACTTCATATTCAGTTCACATTGCTCCTTACCCAACATATTTATCGTTTACCAACAATTCTAAGTATTATTTGAGCCAATTCTCTATGCAAGAGAAACCACAGTAACAGTTAGCCTATTGCTCGAACTTTCTGTACTTGGCGACAACCTTTTTCGCTTCTAGCAGCTCAAGTAGCTGGCCACTTAATGAGCGGGAGATTGAAAGAAATCGAAAAAAATACGGTGTCATGTGGAAAAACACAACCTATGAAGGCCTGAAGTCCAACACTCAAATACATCGACTCGTCGATGTAATGTAAATTTACTACGTGCGGTCACAACTAAGTTTTATTTTAGTCTTATTGAGTCCTTCCTCTGCATTCTTTACTTCCTGAGTTAGCCTTTTGCTTGGACTTTCTTTAATTCACGACAACATTATGCAGTACTTTGCAGCTGGCCAGTCATGAGCAGTAGATTGAAAGAAATAGAAAAAATAGGGGATATTAATAGGAAAGCAACCTACTATAACCTGAGGTCCCACTTGTGTGATGTTGTGATGTAAATTTGCTACTACGGTCACGTCTAAGTTTTATTGCAATCCTATTTAGTTCTTCCGTTGCATTATTTGCTTCCTGGTCGCATTTTCCTTTTTTACCAGCCTCTACCAGCCACACAAACGGGAGTAGGATTCCCAGTTCAGCTTCGGTCAAGCAAAGTTCCTTTTGCAAGAACTTGTGATCAGCCAACCAAAGACTCACACTCTATTGAAAATACATTTATATGCCTAATCACCACTTCAACAATAATACCACCTATTTCAAATTCAATTTTTCATATAGTCACCGTCACTACAATGACTTGTTGCATTAATCATGAACCACTGAACAATTTGGAATAAAAACTTCATTCCTGTCTTTACTCAATGATCGCTCGAGAAACAATGGTCAAAAACTCAAGTACAAAGCTCGAAGAACGACCTTAAGTCAGCAGTTCTTTCCGTATTTCATAGTCAGCATTTAGGAATCGACTTCCTTCAGACGTTGTTAGTGCGGAATCAGTCAACGCGTTTAAAAATAGTCTTGACATACATTGGGAGAGACACCCCCCACAGCTAACGATTCCTCCTCCAGGAGTCTCACACTCTTAACGGCCAAAGCCTCCGAAGCTTCCTAAATCCGTCTTCTCTCTTCCGCTCCAACTGCACTGTCTCCCATCTTTAACTCCGCATATCAGCGGCTATTGACCATGATTTGAGTGCATTGGAGAGTCTCTTTTGCTGAGACTCTTCTCCTTCCTCTTTTTTTCCCTCCTCTTTTCCCCAGTCTTTTATATCCTAACATAATGGCAATAGCTCATAGAGGGCCGGGCAAGTTCGGTGCCTCTTTGAGAATGGGCCTGCTGTTTCATCTACTGCCGCCTATCTAATCTACTACTACAAGTACTATAACATAATTAACTAAATTTTCACCCAGGAAAACAAATACATATAGCCCATTCTAATTATTTGCGCAACTTCATTATCAAAGACGGTAACCTTTAACCATTCATAACATTACAGAAACAAAAGTTTCTGAATTTGCCTGAAATAAAACGTTCGTAAATATAAACTCATGAATAAAAATTACTTCAACATTACTGTTGTTTTACGTATAATAAAACCAACGCACTAAACAACATGTACAGCCGATGGCAGCGCATACTCTTTCCGAGCAGGGGCCAAACAATAGGCCGCAATGCAGTGTAGTTAATAATGATCGTATTACCCGATCTTAGTTTCTAATGCAACTTTAGTATTAAGCTGTCTCCTGTGTACCATTCCATATGTGTACCTAATAAAGCATATTGTTATTATTATTATTAAACATTCTAACATCACATATCTAAATTTCCAAATGATGTAAATTGTCACCCTAATAATTCCAAAGAGTATGTTCTTACTTGAACCAACCGATAGAGAAAAAAAAAACACTTTGAATGAAAGGTACTTATATAGCCTCTAATTTATGGAAGGTTCATTAAAGTTCCAACAAGCGCCGCGACAAACACCGCCTTCCGACTACTTCTGCTTCAACTACGGGGTTACTTCTACTTATTGGCAATGTAATTAAGCTGAACTCCGGTCATCTATTTGTGTAACATTTCCACCTGTCTTTGAGGTTCAAGATTTTGGATTCCCGAGTTTTTTTTACGAATATTAGTAGCGCTGTAAGTCATGGTTAAATTTGTTTCGTATTCGCCTATCCCACATTGGAACTTGTGGATAAGTGAAGTTTTTTCCTTTGAACATTCGATGAATTACTATAGTGGAGCTAATGGTGTCCTATTTGAATCCATAGCATCTAAGATTGAATAGAGCACCGGTCTTTCAAATTTTCATACTAGGCAGAGTGATTACTTTGCAATAACACCTTTACACCCATCTTAGGCACATACCTTAACGGTTTACTTAGATCAGGTGCAAACTATAGTCTTATGTTCTACGTTTTCAGTCGACTACATGGAAAGAATTCATACTGACCTTACAAACGTCTGCGTGATTACCTTTTTACCTCCTCCTTAGTTTAATGAAACTTTTACCATAGTAATCTCTTGCTTGACCCGTAACTTGTGCCCAGTTTCATCTTTTCAAAATTACATCGTAGTCAGTTTTTTTTTCTTCCTCTTCACACAGCAAGGAACTCTAACGCTGTCGAGTGAAAACTTGGGGCAAAAGGCTATATTTTGCAGTGAGCTTTACGAAGTTTGAGGAGCTTCCATTAAAATGTGCATAAACCTGTACATAATCTATATTGAATCTATTTATTTGCACGACTAAAATTAACTAAAGATTGCCTACTGGCGCCTTTTATGGACTCGCACAAGGTAGAGCAACACCCCTGAAATTCTAAAGTTTACCTTCATTACGCACTTCTAATTACCTTGGATTGTTCTCAATTATACAAATTTCCATAGTTGGTAAATTTTTTATATATACCGCTGTGATACCACATCACTGTGTGGAAATAAAAATGGCACAAACTTGGAACACCACTCTTAACTATAAGACGGTTAACTCTTGTTGATCTCCCCAGCCTTCAAATGTTAGATTATAATGAATACTTTCTTCTCGTTTGTAGAAGCTAAATTCCATATCATGTCTTTTTAAATGGACATAACCTTGGTTGCCATGGAGTCTTAATAACGGGACAACCAGAAACCTAGATAATTGCATGAATCTCATAGGACTTTTGCTTTTTCGAACAAAGCACCCGCAGTGCTCAAGGTTTTCCTGTATACAATATTTTTGTCCAACACAGCCATCAGTACCACCTATGATAAAAGCATAAATAGAACCCTTCAATAATAACTGGGATATTGAATTAATGCTGCACTTGCTCAGCCAAAACTTGAGCAATTTGACACTTTTTCTTATGTATGGTACTCTGGTTCTCGTAATTAACTCCTTGGTTATAACTGCTCTCTTAGAGCAAACTCATTCATAATCAAAGAATTTCTATATAAGCAGTTCACCGTAATCCTCTAGTCAGTACCCATGCTCCGTAACTTTCTTGACCGGCGTAGTTAGTGCACACTCATGAAATGCCGCAATCCAGTTTCAAAGCTTACCAGGTTGAGCTTTGACAAAAACAATATTGTTCCACTTTTGTATCTGATCAACACAAACCAATTTCATGAGCACTTTATGCATTAGTTAACGCGCCAAGTAAAGCTAATGTACTTAACCAATCCATTTTTCTATGAGCAAGGTTTCTTTCTAGAAAAAACCAGAGTGTATTCACTAATATCAACAATATCAGAAAAATTTTCTGGAGCTTCACGAAAATAATTCAGTTACTACGTCGCTACTTCGCGCAAAGTATGCGCGAATAATCTGTCAGGGCAACAATTATTTTAATTTATTTTGCCAAAAAATGCAAACCTTGACGAACTTTTAGCTGCCTGACTCTCTCAACCTATTCAGAAAAAGAATTGAAAATTAGGTCACTAATGTTTTAAAAACTCTAAAAACCGGTTGAAAATCGTAAACTTTGTGCAGCTTCAATAAAGCAGTTTAGGTAAATGCCTAGGTGCGGTCGAACTATCACTCCCTACTTTCAAGTATTGAAATCATGTCTTCCTTTTTATTTACCGTTGAAAGAACTTTTAACTTGTTACTTCAGCGCCGCATTGCAAGATTCATTAAAATGCCAAATTTCAGATGATGCGAGAACTTGATGGGGAGGGATCCCTGGACGAAGCCCTGTCGTACGTGACGAACGCAGGTTTCCAACGAATTGGCTTTCAGGCTTTGTTAACCGAAAGGGAGCCAGAAGAAGAATATTATATAGCTGCAAGAATTCTTGGAGAAAAATCCTAAAAGCTCAACTAAGCCAATCAAATACACTGGAAAGCAATCTATCTCGAGTTAAGACAGACTTTCCTTGTGTCGGTAAGTGTATTTTACAATTTACGTATTTAACTTTAATTACAGCTTCAGTTATAACCTCTTCTTTCCAGTGATCGCTACGCCTATATACTTATCCGTTGCTGCCCGAATGTTAATTTCATATTCTTTCCATAAAATTAAAGTGAACTAGTGCACCAAATGCAACCCTTCTGTTAAATGTCCTGAAACTGTTTGAAAAGACCTTACCCATTCCATCTAAAAAGTTCACAATACTCCAAATTTCCCCATGTCCACAAAATCAACGAAGTTCACTAATTAAGTGCACAGAAGAAACTAAAGTTCACAAAGGCCCGTGACCACGCCTGCACAGCCCCTCCAGAATTCCCGGGCTCCTATCCTGAATACGGCTTGGTAAAATAAAGGTGGTGCCTTGAACATTTTTCTTCAGTATCAGATAGGGGAAAAATAAGGCTATGGACGGACTGACAAAGCTCTCTTATCATAGTACTAGTGGCCCGTGCCGTTATTCTAAACGACGGCAAAAAACTAGAAGTTAACCAAAACCCCAGCGTCTTGTGCTGGTTACCCCTTCGTAAATGTAAATTCAGCGTTCTGTCTGAACAATCTGTACTGTAATAAGAGAACTGTGTGTCTGTCCGTCCACATATACGAAGCCTATTCTTGCCATATCTAATGCCGAAGAAAAGATTCGAAGGTACCCAACTTTTCAATTTTAATCACTGGAAATGAAAATTAAAACTATCGAGAAGTCTGCCGACTTTCAAACCAACCTTGCATGATGAATAAACTAAAATTTGACGGCTGCACTCTCTTTAACCTACCCACAATGTGCATTTCATGCACACTCCATTCAAATTATTGACAAGACTTAAGAAATTCTACATTTTCCATAAATTATTTCAGACTTAAAACAATCTCTTCTCTCGGCTCGGAAGTATGAAAAGTCGAAGTAACGAAAACAAAATCCCAAGATCAGATTTCGCTCAATTAAAGCCTCGAAGACTTGATTTGGCCGTCCATGTATTTCAATTCCACATTAAAATAAGCCAATACTAGTTGTAGTAAACTAGTATTGCAGCAACGCGGTTACTGTCTCAGAGTTTTCGTCTGATATATTACTTACCAACCGTAATTTTGCAAGTCTGAGAACACGCACCTTTGAAACTTGTCAAACCACCAATACCTCAAAAACTGAAATTTTGTCCAAAACCCTCTAAAATTGTACCTTATCTGAGAGTGGCACTATCCGCAATGAAACTCTTATTACGAAATAAGTTTCACTCAACATAAATATACCTAATAATTTTTTTTTTTTTTTTTTTGTTCAGAGACCTGGACTGTGGACTACAGTTTTATTTACGGACGAAGACTCCTGACGAAACCAATGTAATCTTTCGACTACTTGAACACTAAACATACATTGGCTCCACGGTTGTAATTTCCGAACCCGACTTTGACGACGGGTATATCTACAAAATCCCCAGGCTCTCGACCTAAAACTGCCTTGCCCCCATTACAATAGACTATAGTGATCTGACTGTCGACAAGCTAATCCCTGACGCCAACACAAACGACGCAGTCATCAAGACCTTCACAGTGACAGCAACAGACTTAACAGTAACTAAAGCGAACTTGACAAGAGGCGTGCCCGTCCGTCTTTTGCGACGGGCAACATCCACCGTCACACGCCTGCCCAGCACCATGAGGCTTCGCTCTCACTAACCACAAGGCTCTGAAATGCAGAATTACTACGTCAGAATTGGTAAACGTGAACTTCACGAGTAGAGCCTTCGCCAAGCTATTTTTCAACGATGAAGCGCTTACGGTGAGAACAAATTTCTAGATTTCAAACTTAATTCGTATCTAATTACATTATCTTCATAATATAACTTGTAATTATCTGAACCTAACATTGCAGGTTAAAAGCTTTCACTTCAAATTCTTATTAAAATTTCTCAGAAAAAAACCCCTGATACCATTCTCCCATAATTTTGTTGAGAGCTAATGGCTGTCCCGCTGAATTGTGTTCAGAATATCTCTTTGTAACAGTCAATTACGCTATTTCACCATACCTAAGATAAATATAGGTAGTGTATCTAGTTCTGTAGCAAATGATTCATTTAAAAGCTGCAGAAGCGCTTAAAACAAAGTGCGCATCCCGTAACAATACTATATCATTTTTTTGTCAACTATTTGCCTCGTTTAAAAACGCTGAAACAGGAACAGGATTCCACGCACTTGATGTGAAACGCCATCTACAATCAATTTATTCCTTGCCACTTCCTAAAATTGATCAGAAAAAGTTGGTTTATCGGATTAAGTTTCACAAATGCGTGATGCTTAATAGAAATGCTTAAATTCATTCTCTAAATGTATTACAAATAACCCTAAATTGATACTGAACTGTACAATTTTATTTTCCAGCGGACTAAGGCCCGTGACCTACTCAACTTCTGCCAGGAAATTAAAAACCTTCTCAAAGCTTACAAGTAGAAAAATGTTGGATTTATAATTTGTGGCTGGTATAAAAAAGAAGAGGACAAGCCCGATAAACTATTCCACATAACCAGCATACTACCGAACAAACCAGTCAACCTTCCGCTAATTGGAGTCGCGGCAACCCAGCAAATAGAGCTGAACATTCAACCGGCAGAGAAGAGAACACGCAGAGAATCCCTGACTGTTCAACAGAGCTTGGAAAGACAACGCCAGTTGCGAACGCAGTAAGTAAATTAGAGCACTCTGTGAGCGCATACCTCCGCCAAGCGAGGCAACGGTAACAAATATTCAAATTGGCTCTCAAACCAATATTTTCTTTATATAGACTTCACAATAATCATTTGTGCATTTTAATGGTAATAAGAGCTTGTGCAATTTTCTTTAAGATCCGTTCATAACTTTTTGAGTTATACTGCTAACAATCGTTATGACAAACTTAAGTGAAACGTGCAAACAAACATACCGATGTGCACCAAAATTTTATCAGTTCTGTCTCAACATTAATAACAACCCTTATAAATTTTTAACAACCCCTATGAATTTCATAAAGATCCATTCATTATTTTTTTTTACTTTCAACCAAGTATCTATGAAAAACCATTCGGTAAGAACATTGAATCTAAATCCCACTTTTTGTGATGAACACTAGTTCAAATACTATAGACTCGAAAAACTCAGAAGAAAAAACTGGTAACTGTCCACCCTCGGAACAGATTCCTCTATTTCTATAGATGCAAATAGCACTTGAAGTGATTGATAGCTTCAGGATGAAACGTCTTGTATCAAGTAAAATAAAATACAGTATTCACCACGTGGATGACACCTCCTAAACTTTTTAAATCACTGCTTGCATTAGAAAAACTAAAATTCCCATAAAAACTTGACTCAATTTTATTCACTATGATCTTTCACCAGACAAACGAGTCCATCAGGCGCATCCACCAGAACAACCCCAGTGACGAACAAACCCATCCACCGGGGCCACAGCAACAACGCAATACATCAGAGGTTAACAGCAGCTTCAACAAGCCACTCCGCCAGGGCAGCAGCTGCAACGCTTCCCACAAACCGAGACGATGGCGACAGGGAAGTCGTCGACCGAGACGATGGCGACAGGGAAGTCGTCGACCGAGACGATGGCGACAGGGAAGTCGTCGACCGAGACGATGGCGACAGAGAAGTCGTCGACCGAGACGATGGCGACAGGGAAGTCGTCGACCGAGACGATGGCGACAGGGAAGTCGTCGACCGAGACGATGGCGACAGGGAAGTCGTCGACCGAGACGATGGCGACAGGGAAGTCGTCGACCGAGACGATGGCGAGAACGATAATACAGGATGTTAATTTCCAGACTTTTAATTTTACAATAACTCTTTACGTTGTTAATTAATTTTTAATGTTAGGAAACTTTTATCTTTCTATTCGCGGAAATAACGTGCAACACCTTATATATGAAGTATGGAATACTAGTCGGTTTTTAAAAGTTTTTTTTTAAATATAACGGTTTGAATACAGGAACTAGAGTAAAGTCTTTCAGTTCTCGAATAATTGTTGACGTTGACACACAAACAGCAATATCCAGGGATAATGAGCAAAGTGCAATTTGCCTCGCTACTAACTGTACTTAATTGTACAGTGATTGACAAACTCCGAATGAAACCGAAGTGCAGATTTCTTCAATTTTCGAGACTCGGCACCTAAACCATTACCAGCAATAAATTCTCTTCCACTAATTCCTAACAACCGATGAAATTTTAGGAAAAACTAACATCTATAATTGAGAATAACAGCATCGCTTGAAAGTGCACGCGTGGATGTTGCCCCGAACTAAACTATCGAACCCAAAGTTGTCGCCCTGAGTAAAACTATCAATTTCAACTATGATACATGGCTTCCAAACTGGTGTCGGCACCCTCAATTCCGAAACTTTTGGCAAATCTGCGAGTCTTTGGCATTTTTCGTCATATGCAGTACTACTATACTTTGAGCCTCACTAATTGAGTAGCTACTACAGTTTCCCAACTGAGCAAAAGGAAACATTAGTAACCAAGAAGCAGTTCACGAAAGTCTTCCTTCATATTCATACCACCTGCGCGCATGAAACCAGAAGATTGGGAATAAAATGTCAATAGATTTTAAATCGAAAATCCAAACTGCAGAGAAACGAAAAAGGTGAACTAAAGGCCTTTTTAGACGTGATACAATTTGTATCAGCAACATTGTATATATACATATGTCGCACGAGTGTTGCTGTATACCGCGCACAAACCTTTCAGACGGGTCTGCGGTGCGTCGTGCGTGGCGACATT
>LQNS02276679.1:9793-19962 GCA_001587735.2 Parhyale hawaiensis
TCGCTGCTGGCTCTCTCTTTGGTCGCAAACTGCGGTACCACAGAAGACACCCAGCAGAGTGACTCCACACACGTGGGGTGACGTGAGCAACGTCACCTGGACTTCTTCCGAAGACTCTCAAGGGAAGGTAACTCAAGGTATATGTTAAGTTAAAACTCGCACTTTTTGATTAAATGGATATTTATTCATCTGCTTCATATAGAAATACCGGAATAGAAATTTATAGACGTTGGCGTTTCACTTTAAAGCCTTGTCGAGGACGGCGTTTAGCTTTGCGATGTTTCGTTATGCTGTTGTAATCTTCAATAAATGCACGGTAACTGAATCAATGGCAATAACAGTACCGGTATACCGATATGATTTTGCAGTTTCCGGCGGTCCAATCCAGTGAGATTTAGAGAGATACGTCAGTGTGTGTATCCTATGTGCGGGTTTTAATCAGACACTTAAGATTTTCGTTCGGAAGAGTTTAAGCAAAGAATCAGAAATTTTTGAACGATTTTTTTGGGGGGGCGGGCAAACAGCTGCGATTTTCAGTCGGATAATCTAAGCAAAACAATCGGTATTTCAATTGAAAAACTTTCAGTATAATGGAAATATAAAGGTGCTCTGCTCTAAGAACCTCAACGGCTTGCCTAAAAGTTACCAGCTCAATGTTATTACCACCGATTACCTGAGGAGCGGGGCTATATTGGCGACGATACGGTGTGTGTTGGAACTTATCGGGACAAAGTCTGTTCGGCGCTTAGGGTTCAGTGTATGTCAGTGTATGTACGGTCTGTAAGTTCAGCGAAAAGGCTCTAGTTTTTACTACGAATGCGTATTGTTACTTCAAAGCTTTGATATGCTAGTACTGTTTGTACAATAGCGCTATTATTCTTAATTACTGTCTGTTCTTTCTGAATACGTTCACTACTGAACACAAAGTTTTTAACAAGTGTATATGTATTCATCCCGGCGCTTCCCACCCGTGGAGGGCGCAGAGCGGCTCCCAAAGGTCGCGAGGTAATATTTAAAAGTACTACAGTGATCATCAATAGGTTGCATCATATTATTGCTTACTGTTTTTTCTGAAATTGCACCATATGTGCAGGTTTATTACTTCCACTGAGGAGGCTACGTTCCTGTCGTAGTTGATTGGTCTTTCCATCTAGCTAATTGTCTGTCACCAAGATAGCCCAAAAGGTTATGGATGGATTTTTATGAAACCTATATATGTAAAGTTACCAAGCTGTTCCAACTAATCTGAAGATAAGAAATCGTTGGAGCCGGCTAACGGAACTTCTCAACTTGTCCAGCTAAACTGTATTCGGAGTTAAGTTCCTGAGTTGTTCTAACCACTGTAAAGACAAGACGTATTGAAACGAAGCTACTGAACTGTTCTGACCAGGGAGCCATCATTTTACCAAATGATAATCAGTAATCACCTTGTGTTACAAGCAGAGGTCAAGTATGACGTCAGTAGAGAGAACGTTCGCTGAGGCCAGGACTGTATCCTGTCATGCACAGTCCCCGGGCCAAGTTTATCCTGCAGCCCCGTCCGGTGACAGTCTCCGCAGTGGCGCTGATACCTCGCCTCGATTTATTTGTTACCTTGCTGTTATTCATTGCATTGTTTTTGTTGTATATCATCTTACTTTGTTATAACTAAGGCTGTGGCAATATGCTCTTATAGACAGAGAAGTCTGTGATAGCTCCAAATCAGTGAGAAAAAGCTCAAACGTGAAGCTATGACGGTAACACAACCTGTAGGAGCCTATTCTTATTGCAATTTGTTATTTTGGAGTTATTACCAACTTCTCTGTCTATAAGAGCATGTTTTCACAGCCCTAGACTTATAACTCATTAACTGTTAATAATGATGCTCCGAAAATCTATTACTTTCTTCCACTGGCCATACTTTCGTCCAATTTTAACTCCTTATGTTACTCCTTGCTTTGTTGCTCTTCATTCCCAAGTTCTTTTCACACGCAGTAATGTTCTGGATACGATTTTCGTTTTTTATATAAATCACGCCATTTGCATTTTCCTTTGAGACGTTTTTGCAGTGTAAATATTATGGCTCACACTGACGATCGGCACTAATACTTGGGAGGTTCAAATTACTCTAACATCGATAATAACTTCTAAAATTATTTTAACTAATGAGCAATTCGACTCATAGCCAAAGATGAAAACCTTATAAGCTTGCAAAATAGCTACATCATTGGTCCCCTGGCCGGCCCCGAGACCGACTCTACCTATACTTTTATATTGGCTGACAAAAGTTTTGCAGCAATTCGAAAGAAAATGTCTTACTTTTTTGGTCGAAATGTTTTGGAGCTCAGGAAGAAGGAAGGTACTGCTTGTCCGAAGACGCTTTGGGCGAGCACTCATTCACTTCTTTTATAATGAACTGCAAACTAACAATGTACAGAGAAAATTTGATGCTCTTAAATGTATAAAAATTACAGGCATTTTTGTCCCAAAACCAAGACACGTAAGTGCGTCAGAAAAAGAAAGTGCATCATGGTGATGCATATAAACCATATAGGGTCCTATGATGCACTTGGTCACGTTGATGTACTTATATGTTTCGGTTTTGTGACAAAGCCGATGATGCACCAATATGCATAAAAAATAAGGGAAATTGATGCACCTGAAAAGATGAAATTTCGACTTACACTAGCGATCTGCGTGTTAGTGAGTAAACGCATCTCGTTTCGCATGTGTAACAAAACTACAAAGCTTTGTTTCACTTTCTTTTTTCGGAAATATGTTTTTTCTTCTGACTGAAATAAATTTTTCTGTCAGCTGCGATGACACACCAAACTACGCCATGAAACACCTACGTGCATCAAAATTTTTCTCAGTGTACCTACAAGCATTAATGGTGCTTACGGCAAACTCTTTGTAGTAATTTTCTCAGAGCAGGGCACCAGTATTGCGTAATTCCTTTTGCGCATCTTTTATTGAGACTGTAACTCGCTGATCTTAAATAAAAAGTTTGAGTTTGTGTTGAAAGAAATTTAAGCTACTGTGCTGTATTCTTAATTTGTGTCACGACCACGAGTGTGAAAAATAAATAGTTAGAGGTAAAGTCAACATTGACTGCATTCTCCGCTGGAAAACACACACGTACTGATTCGTACTACAGATATAGGCCTTAACTGGCCCCAGAGGGGTAAGTACAGCTGCAGCCGACCACGGATCGCTAAGAACTATGGAGCATTTAGCGGAAGGTTCAACGACCTGAGACCCCCTACCCTAAGTTCAGAACCCCACGGCAGCTCTGCACACCAAGCAGTTTTGCCAATTCAGCGCGCCGAGAGCCATGTACAGAGTCACTTATCTGGATTGGGGATCGTTCCCGGGACCCTCAGCACAGCTGTGCAACACGCAATTGGTCCGCGGCTACCGTGAGTATAGAAGTTGTCACAGTAAATTCCTTGCCATCGTTTTCATCGCTAAGTAGGTATAAAACAAATAACATAGCCATTTTAATGCTTTCTTTATTTCTATCACTGACCAAAATAAATAAATATATGTGTTGATTAACCATGTGTATTAGCAAATTGGGGATGAGGACAGCTTTCCTCTGAAATACACTAAATTTAAAATTTGACTCTCTGTACGTCATATCTAGGTAGTCTCGATTGCGTTTTTCTATCTTGCTGATGTATAGACAAAGTTTTAAGCTGCTACAACGTCACAAATGTGTTTACCTAAGGTTAGTTGACTGATTTTGCTTTCATTAGGCCGCTTTAAACATTATCAGGATTGAAAGCTAAATCGATACTATAGACACGCATTCACTTGGGCAAGCCAAGACAATATTATGATCTAATTAGGACTGAGTGTAAGACCTAACTAAAGCTGTGCTGTTTCTCTTAGAGTTCGTTTCCTCTTGTGCTCGTATTTCTGTAGCAAAAAGTGTCCTTGTATTGCTAGGCAGCACAGCTTGCAGAGGGGCGGCATCACAAGTTTCGAAAAATCAAGATAATTAATTTGTAAATAAATTGATTTAACAATTACAAATCAAAGAAATATGTAGGCGTATAGTTAAACATGGAGATTAAACATTTTCTAAGCCGTGGCATAGCTCAACCGACTGCTTCACGAGCTGGCGGGTAGTCGCTCGTACATCCACGTCCTCTTTCTATTAACATTTCTTCACAAAATATACTCAAAACTCGATGGAAAAAGTGATCCAGCGCAATTTTGAAGTCACAAACAAAAAGAAGCACTGGATGCAACTGTAGCACCGATGCAGTAGCGTTTTCGGGCTGTAAACTATTACAGCACTTATGTATACGGACATATACGGCAGGAGGTCCCAGCTCATGACGAGTTCATAACGAAACGAAGATGATGTAGTCACTAGTCAGCTGGCTGGAGTAGAGAATTCAAGATTTATAACTGCATTTTTTATTAAATTAGAAAAAACATAAGGTAATACAATATGATGAGCGTCGAATAAGAGCAATGGTCCTTCAAATACAAACTAACAATTTGCCATAGTTAATACCACTTGGGGACTTTCTGAGCAAAACCTAAATGGGCGTTCCGAAAATTGGATAAAAAATTTCCATCTAGCCAGAGAGTAAAATGAGTTCGATATGCTCATAAGAAACTAAAAATTTGAAACTCATTGTAATCAGTAATGACTGACGTGTGGTGAGAACGTCGCATTTACCTAACAAACACACGGATCTGCGTTGTTACTTTGAACCGAAATGAATGAAACGTTGGAGTCTTGTGCCCGCGGATATAAAGCGGATTAAAGATCTTTTCTGCATGAAGAGTTCAAACGAAATCTAATGACTTATGAGCAGGTTACAACATGGTATATAACTCTAACTTGTGCCTGTAATATATACCCTACGTACTTGATCGAATTGCACATTTATGTGCTCGATGAAGAATTGCTCAATATGTTCAAGTTCTTATCTAAATGTAGTTTACGATTGTCTTCGAGATGTGCTAAAATGGTTACATCATATTTACAAAGAGTAGGTGGTGTCAGCGATGGACACCCCTGCAGACAAGACTATACGCACACGGAAATTGTAGCAATATTACTGGCGCTGCGTCTTGTTAAAAAATGAAGTTCCTACGAGGAGGCAGGTGAATTTATGTCTTCCGGGCAATGTCCCTCTTCGGTTGCGGATTGGTTTGGCAGCCTGGGTTTTACGACTTCCGCCAAGCAGATTATGTTTTCGTCGAGTTTTTCTCTTTGCCTGCCTGTTCGTGTCTATCACCAAGATAACTCAAAAAGTTAACAACGGATCTTTATGAATATTACAGAGATTGTTAGGTATGTTAGGAGGAACAAATGATTAACTTTTGGTGAAGATCCGGCCGTTCATCAGTTTGTTTGCTACAGTGTCTGTTTTTTTTTAATGCCATAACTTAAAAAGTTATGGACTCATTTGGATGAAATTTACATGAGTTGTTACGTATATCGCAAAGAGTGAATAACTAAATTTTTGTGACGATCTGTTCGTTTGTCTCTGTGTTTGACTTTATGCTTTGTTAGCAAATACGCCGAATATACTGAACGGACCGTTATGAAATTTATAGGAGTTGTTAGTAATATTAAAAGACTTAATTCGCCAGTGTGTTTGACTAATGTTTGCCAGAGTGTCAGAATATAACTATGAACTTACGGACGGATCTTCAGGAAAATTACAGATCATTACTGTCATAAGGCACAAATGAATACAGTTTGGGGTTAGAGACAAAACATATTTTAAAACTAATTGAAAATTTTCGTTAATGTTGCTTTCCTTGGCGGAGGTATGGGCTCTCGGAGGGCTCTAGGTTAAAGTTTGTGTAGGAATTTTGCATGTAGCTACGATTATAAAATAATATATATGGTTGATATCTACTCGTGTTTTTGGATTATCTGATACGTGTATAGGTGAAACTGTCTTCGTCCTCTGTCTATCTATACATAATATATATTTTTATGTGCTGTATATTATATCTTTCTACAAAAAACTGCCAGAAGGAATTCAGTTATCATGAAAATCACTTGCATGGAGTCTGGTGGGTTGACCTAGATGAGTAAAATGCCACAACTGCTGAATCAGTAGTACAGTGAGAGAAATTTTATTGATCTTTAAATGCAGATAAGGAAGGACTAGAGAAGCCAGCGCCGTGAGGATCCTAAAATCGAACTTAGCTGGCGGCCGGGACAGTCTCATTCCTCCGCAGCACAAACATGATATTCTGTTCTTCACGCTACGAGTGGCATATCGTTAAAATTCTAGTATACTAAATAATAATAAATGATCATTGTTATCATAATTAGTAGTAAAGTACGTTGTGTCATGGAGATGCACACAGAGGTCGCATGAAGCACACGGCACAATGATGATGCACTTCTGTATTTCGGTTTTTGGGATAAGCCGATGTGATGCATCAAAACGTATTAAAAGCGTGAATTATTTCTGTAGTTGAAAATATGAAGCTTTAAATCACAATAGTGATCTACAAGGTAGTATGCAACCTCAACTAGTTTCGAACGAGTACCAAAGCTGTGAACTTTTTTTTTATTGTTTTTTAATCAAAATACTGGGGTCTCCGGAAAGGTAATACCAGTTTTTGATAGGAAAGAAAAAGGTCAGTAAAATATAAGCTGTTGAATTTGTGGTAAATAAAATTTGGAGCATGGTATTGTACAATGAGTCTCCATCTTTTTTTATTTTGTTTTCTCTTAACAGTGCCCTCTTCTCAGAGTCGTATTGGTGTCATGGAAAGAATTCATTAAGGGATATTATCAAGTGATCCAAAGAATTGGAACTTTCACCAGTAAGACTTTTCTGCAAGAACCTGAAGAAGTGGAAACCCGAAGGATTAATATCTGGTATATGGAGGGTTACACATCCCAGCCAAGCTGCAGCAATTTTTGTCTTGTGCAGACAAACGTGTGGTCTTGTATTAATTATCGTGATAGAAAACAACAGCTCTAGTACTAGTCATTCTGAAAGTTTTTCATGAATCGCTGCTACTAATTTGTCCGGTTGCGAACAATATTTTCCAGAATTAATTGTTTGCTTACTTGTGGGGCTCGTAGTTCAGAATTCCTTTCTAATCTCACCAGACACAAAGCAAAAACTCTGTTAAGGTGAAAACCCGTTCCGGGAGTGGCTAAGAGATGCTCATATCGCTTACTCCAGGATTGATTTCTAAGAACATTCCGGGAAGATTTCTATGAACATTCCGGTAAGATTTCTATGAACATTTCGGTAAGATTTCTATGAACATTTCAGTAAGATTTCTATAAACATTTCTGTAGTCAATCCATTTCTCAGCTCCTATCACAATTTACATTAAATAAGTAGGTGTGTTTTCATTCCGATTGTAAAATAAATCACAAAAAGCAATGCAATCCAAAAGTTCTTCTTATGCAAGTCATGTGGCACCCAAACATCATATAGCGATATGCGATTTACGACGTTTTCATGAACAGTGGAATTTGATGGGATAAGGCTTCCGACCCTTTATTCTCTGATTGTACAGTTTTAGGTTATTCGTGATTAATGACTTGGTTTGGTCATCTCTAGAGGATGGTCTACCTGATCTCTCTTGATCCATAAGGATTCATTCTCCATCTGGAAACATCGCGAACCACTTCCGTGCTGTCTTTCGGATAGAGAATCATCACTTTTTTAAACTGTGCAAAATTCTTTGGTTGCTTGTGAGACATTTTTTCAATTGCAAAAATGTAAAAACATCACTTGCCATAAACTAATTTTTGTCTCTATTTCAAAGGGTTACGGAATTAGCACAGGTTATTGGATCTCAAACTTTCATTCATAAAAATATAGTTGGAACTGCATCTATCCTTATATAATATATAATAAAACCCTTCGTGTATTTATTTATTTCGTGTCCGCTTTGAAAGAAATAGATAGGCGAGAAATAAGCCAGGTTGCAAATTTTGTGAATCGATGACCAGGTGGCAGAAGATGGCGACGGCTGATCAATATCTCTTTGTCTGAAGAAACTTATTGCTTGAAACACTTCTTGAAAATTGAAACACTACGTATGTAGTTTCTGGAGTCCAATTTTATAACTTTTTTCTCTCAGATCACGACGTATAAGTTCGGCAGATAACCAACGGAGCACCTACGAGATGGTTTTTCACGGGCAGTAGACAACTATTTCTTCCAGTTTACTGTTTTTTTCTTCTTCTACAGCAGCATTATTCCCGTTCAAACGGGGTCGCTGAGACAGATCTTACTATTCCATGTATTTCTGTCCATTACCATGTGCTCCTTCAGCTCCATACCACGTATATCATCCCTCAAACTGTCGTCCTCTGATGGTGCGAATTTTGTTTCATAGCCCAAATTTCAGCATTTCAGTGAAACAGATATTTAAGTTCGCAAGACTGCATTTTGGCTACGGAGCGCTGACATGCATACAAGCTGGCTGGAGTTACATTCAAGTTTGTTGCTATGTTTTACTCAAGATTTATTTCCGCCTCTCCCTGTTGAAGACGCACGCCTAATAAAGAAAGAAAATGGGGAGCGTATAAGTAGTACGAGACTACTACAGGCTCAAGATCGAAGACGTTCTTCGAATGCCCAGAGAGAGATGAATAGTCTATGCGATACAGTCAAGAAAGACTTGAAGCAGAGAAGTTACAGAAGTGAATGAGAGCTGCTGCTAAGGGTGAGCGACAAAATGAGGAAACGGCAAGTCAGAGAAAAAAGCCCTAAGGCTGAAAGCACAACAAAGGATCAGTGAAGAAAATGAAGCTAGTCAGAGAAGAGAATATTCTGAAACGGCCTATACTAATGAAAAAATATCGATTATTGCGTGAATTTTTTCCCGCGCGGGTCCACTAGTATTAACTAAAACTCTCTGTATCTTGCTTGTTTGTGTCACGTTTATTTGTGTCTTGTTTGACACAGCTTCTTCGATTTTAGACGTTAAGAAATTCGAGGAACTATAGGGCCTCTTTCCATGGATTAGCTCTTTAATTCGATTGTGTCTGTGATATGCACGTGGAACCAGTCCCTCAGTAGCAAGAACGGGCACTATATTAAAATTTTCTACTGAAATTACAACTGGAAATCGCAACATATAAATTAAATTTGCTTACAGACTGCGCGTTGAATATTGGTTGGACTAGTACAAGCAGGAATGGACGGCCGAATAGCGCGTAGTCTATGACCAACTGAATAACACCTGTTCTAAGCGTGGACTTTGACCAGCTGAATAACACATGTTTTTCTGCAAGCGTAGACAATCGTCATGACAACCTAACGGGTCACGGGCCGTCTCGTATACTCTAAATGATGGTGTAGTCAACTTATTCTCCGGACTCGGTCATGCTCAACCGGTGAAATAAGTCTATAGATGTATACTAGAAATCAGCACGAATTTTTTGGACAACCCAATACATTTTTCTGTCTGCATTGTTCGTTACGATATGACGTACTTCTCCACGCATGATACACCTACGTCGATCCAAATTCTTCTCTGTGAAACACATGCGTATGTGCATCTAAATTCTTCTCCGGGCGCTAACGCTTCGCCCACTTCTTTATTTGCTCCTTTTTCGCATTACCATTCACGTCTCACGTCTTCTTGAAAGCAGTACTGTACCTGGGTATAATATGCTTACTCTAACGATTCAGCATCTTCGTTGCACCCGTCCTCTCTTCTACCTACCTCACTCGTTAGAAGAATCACCGCTGTAGTACCTCTGTACTTGTCAAATTCAGAGTAGTGCAAGCTTCCCAACCTATGCCATTTGGCTCAGGTTTTGTTGCAATATCGTTTGCTTTGCTCTTCTTATCGCCCTTGCTTCACCACAAGTAATGTTACAAAATCCTCCTCAGACGCGAGAGAGATAGATGTGCACTGCGAAATGTTTGGAGCACATGTGTAGGTATTTCAGGCGGAGTCCACAGTACTAACTATTATTATTAACTATGTTGCAACTAATATTATTATTATCATATTTTAAACTGTGACACTCAGAGAAATTTTGATGCACTTAGATGCATCAAAATTACATGCTTTTTTGTCCCAAAACCGAAACATGCAAGTGCATCATTGAAATAAAGTGCATCATGATGATCCATGTAGGATCTTATGATGCACTTGACACGAATTGAGGCACTTATATACGTTGGTTTTGTGACACAGCCGATGATGCACCAAGATAC
>LQNS02276681.1:15738-26466 GCA_001587735.2 Parhyale hawaiensis
CGGATTTATGGGAGAGCTTGAGGGTTGTTGCCCCTGGACCATTGTTGAAGAGAGGCCCCTCTGGAAGAAGTGGTACATAATGAAGCTCAAACACAGCTGTACTTTGTTGGATCAGGGGACCCCGTCTAAACTTACCCCGAGCTTCCTTTGGTAAAGGGTCCCCAACTTAACTGGCAGGGAACCTTCATTGGTAAAGGGCCTAAACTTAAATTTCCCTGGGCCCACCTTAATTACCCTCAGCCTCCTGTGGGGAAGATGCCCCAGCTTAACTTGCCTCCAGGCCCTGTTTGTTAAGAGACAACTATACCTCAACTTACAGCCGGCTCCGCTAAAAATAAATCCTGCCCTGAACATACCGTAGGACAACAAACATTGCTCATAAATATCAAATACATGATCAAATCTAAAATATTTCATTAGCAATATAGTGTGGAATAACGTAAAATCTATGATAATCTTACAGTCAGATTTTTTTTTTATAACTTTATAAAGCTACTACTAGAAATTTCAAGGAAAATATCAGTATTTGGAAGAAATTTCACGTTGCCTTGGATTATTGGGGGGGCCAGGCTCCCCCAATAAAAGCATTGGAGGGGCCTGGGCCCCCAGGCACCCCCTGTTCCTCCGCCCCTGTTGGTCCACTACAGTTGAGCATCACAACAGCTGAAACCTCATCCAGCGTTCACTACTGCTTATCAGCTTTCATTTTTGAGACAAAGCCCAAAAATCCAACAGCTGGGTCAACAAGCAACTTCCAGGAGTGCGCGTAGATTGGCCCACGCCAGCGCGCAAGTCGTCGCCTGTTGACCCAGCTGTTGGATTTTTGGGCTTTGTCTCAAAAATGAAAGCTGATAAGCAGTAGTGAACGCTGGACGAGGTTTCAGCTGTTGTGANAAAGCAGCTTGAGTGCTGCAGCAAGTCGGGATGCAGCAGACTAGGAGGCAGCGTGCGGAGCAGCAGATTGGGAGGCCCCATAGGGCCCCCGGAGAGAAGTGTTGCTGACCGGACCTCTTCGGTGCTGTAGTAGTCGGGCTGCAGACTTCAAGTTCAGGTAGTAGAGCTGCTTGTAGAGGACAGGCCTTTAGCTTAGGAGTCAAGCTAAAGTTGAGACTTGAGACTGAACTTCGACCCGAAAATGTGACCATGATATGCCAAAAGCGCGCAAGCAACTTCCAGGAGTGCGCGTAGATTGTCCCACGCCAGTGCGCAAGTCGTCGCCTGTTGACCCAGCTGTTGGATTTTTGGGCTTTGTCTCAAAAATGAAAGCTGATAAGCAGTAGTGAACGCTGGACGAGGTTTCAGCTGTTGTGATGCTCAACTGTAGTGGACCAATGATAGAAAGTTCACTACAGGACTACATGGTCAATTCTGTGCGCGAGAGAAACCACAGTAACAGTTAGCCTATTGCTCGAACTTTCTGTACTTGGCGACAACATTTTATAGCATTTTGCAGCTCAAGTAGCTGACCAGTCATGAGAGAGAGATTGAACGAAATAAATTGAAAACACTCGGTGATATGTTCAAGAAAACAACATACGGAGGCCTGAGGTCCCACACTCAAATACTTCGACTCGTCGATGTGATGTAAATTTGCTACGTGCAGTCACGGCTAAGTTTTATTTTAGTCCTATTGAGTCCTCTTGTTACACTCATTACTTCCTGCTTTACACCGTGAAATATTCTAGTTCTTTCTTTAATTGGTAATAAAATGAGACCCAAAGCCTTGACGAGAAAAGAAAATGAAAAAATAGTGGTAGATTATAAAACTGTCACAAACTTAAAATATTCTGCTCAGCAACTCCACTCCACACTTTAATTTATCCATGCGCAGACAAAGAGCAACAATCATATCCCTCAAAATAGGCCCATTACTTCACCAGTGTTCAAAAACGCATCTATCATTGATGCTTAATTCAATATTTTCCTCTCATTCTTACAAAGTCTCTAATTTTATGGTTAATTTTGTATTTTCCTATCCTTCTTACAAACTCTCTAACTGAGTTTTATGTGTTCTTGGCTGAAAACAGCTTCCTGTTTTCCTCTACTTGCATGAACTATTCTTTAACACGGCTAGGGTAGAGAATAGAGATAAAAATGCACATCTAACGAACCCTATTATTATCAGGCAATCTGAATCATTTTTGTTATAAAAATACGTCATCATTTTTGTTTTAAAAATACATCATCTTTTCCCTCTCAAGTAAAGAGTAAGTGTCACTGAAAGTGAGTTTCCTCCAGAAAAAAAAAAAAGATTCAATATCATCTCAGAACAAAGACATTCTTTTTACAATCGACAGACACTAAATTGTATCACATTTTCCTAACTTCTAGTCGAAAACTACTATACAGTTTATCAGGGTTCTTCTGAGCGAACGGTCCCGTACAGCTCTCGCGGGCCATTCGGAGTGCCAGCGATCGGCCTCCTCTGTCTGGCCGGGGCAATATTAGTGCCTCTACGGACACTCCCGCTATTACCCGCTCGCCGTCCGACTTGTGCTAAGCGGCATAAAGCTGTTGGCCGTAGCGGCTAGCTGCTTTGGCTAGCGCGGAGATTCCTCCTTATGCGCCAGCTTACGGGAAACCCTGAAAAAAAGGGCACAGCCTTCGCCGTGTGGTTTCGCTAAGGCTTTAGTGGAGGGATCATAGGAAGTGCGGGGAGTGCTCTCTTCGCCGTGTTTAGGCCATTAGGACTAGGACCAGGATCACCAGTTCGTGATCCTGGTCATGTGCCAAGCTGCGAGGGCGGTCTTCCTGACCTAGCTTACCCACTCAGGCTTAACCTGTCCTTCGAGAAAAACGTAGCTTCAAGGGTAGCAAAACAAAGAAGAGAAGCTCATTTTATCTTGGACTAATTTGCATAAAGTTTGTCATACCTGCTCACTCATCAAATGACAGACAATCCAATACAAGATATTACTTAATTCTAGAAATTGCAGTAGGTTGGCACACATACAGACACAAATTTAATATAATACTGGTTAAAGTCACACATACTGTACAATCATTTGTCTCCCGTATACATTGGACAATGCTAGAGACCAAACATGAGCGTGATGTATGAATTCAAGCCGTGGCTCAGTTAAGTTACAAGCATCCGCTGCCCGACATTGGGGGCAGTACACACGCACCCAGCAGGCGTAAGCCTACTGTGCGCTGGAGAGGAAAGTCAGGAGACCACGGTGCAATGCACCTAGCAGGCGTAGACCTACTGTCGTTAGGGGTGACTATGCTGCATTCGGAGCGGCGTGGAGAACGACTAATGTCGGATGGAGAGTGGACACCTGACGCGGCGTGGCACCGTTGTATTAAAATAGTTGCAATTTCTAATTCTATCTCCATGCACAATCAACATATCCCCATTCGCTTCTTCAGTCGTATCAGGGTTAAAAAGAGGTCGAAACGTTTGTCCCACGAACAATTTGTTATCCTATCACTTTCCAGGGGAGAGTAGCATTCATTTCGACTACAATGGCCCATTGTCTTGCCAAAGCTATATATATAAATATATACTTTTCACCTCAGACTGAAATCATGGAAGCTTTCGTGGACACTTTATTTTTCAAATGCGAGGGTTATTCCAGAAAGGAATGCCACTTATTTTCAACTCAAAAAGTTAAAGAGCTTCGAAAACGGAAGTGGCACCATTAAAACGAGCGGCCTTTAATGCTCCAGAATTTATTTTTGTACGTAGTCACCACCATGAGTGAACGCTTTGGTGTGGGGGCGCTAAAACTCAGCGCTTGCCGAGGCGGTCCATTTTATCACGGTTCGTGAACCTAAACTGGTTAGTTCTGGATTCATTCGAAGTATTTCCTATGAGCATGCCCACAGTTTAAGTCAGTACAATGAAGTGTGAGCTCTGTTAGTGATGCCAAATGGTATGGTATGGTTTGATGCTACCGTGATCAGTTAGACTATAATGCATTTCTCTGCCGATACGTAAAACGATGGATCTTATGTATGGTCTAATAACACTAAGCCCAGATGTGAATATGTCAATGATATTTATTTTGTGTACAAGACGATTTATATGGAAAACCTATAGACGCAAGTAAATTATACATAAAACTTTTACTACCCTACACTATTGAGTGAGCATGGAGTTATAATAGCGCATGTATGTATATATATATATATTAATTTTTTATAGTGTATATATATATATATATATATATATATATATATATATATATATATATATATATATATATATATATATATATNTATGTATATATATATATATTAATTTTTTATAGTGTATATATATATATATATATATATATATATATATATATATATATATATATATATATATATATATATATAAGTTCGTGCACATTAATTGTTTCCTAACAGTAATGGGTGCTTGGGCTAGGCTGAGGTGAGGGTGTTCTAAGTTGTGTGGGGAGTATTCGGCTGAATTAAAAGCCATAACTAAAATTAGACATAAAAAAAGATGAAAAACTATTGTTCTAACTTCTGCATGTGAAGGGCTGCCAGTGAGTTAATTTTTAGCCATAATTTTCGCCAGTATATTTAAAATTTACCCACCAATCAGCATCTAGAACCAAAATAAATATATGACCGATAAAGTGGAGGTAAAATATCAATTAATAGTTATGGAATGCTGAATTCACGTAGAGTGACTTTGAAGTGTTCGTGGCTTCTGTTTTTTATGCCGTTGGGGGCAAGGAAGGGATTTTTTTTTTTTTTTTGCCTGTCTATTCTTGTGTTTGTGAGTTCGTAAGTTGAGTTGTTTGTGAGCGAAGAAGTGACGGATTGTGTAGACTCGGCTTATATTTAGCATGCTGTTGTCAAACACAATTGATGAGATGGAGTCTTTAATAGGAATTTTGTCAGACGTGTCACACAGGTGCGGGTTGGAAATAAATGAGAGAAAGAGCTCGTGCACAATTTTTAGAGATGTTGGTGGCATGAGGTGGATTGGGGGGGGGTGGAGGTTATTGGGTCTTTTAAGTACCTGGGGGTGACTGTCAGCAATGGCAGAGATTGTTTTCTGATGCACAGAACTCGGAAAATTGCAGAGGCAAAGAAGCTGGCCACAATGGTGTATTCAGTGATAGTAAGGGCTTGTAACAGGCTACTAATTGGTAAGACTTACTGGAAAGGTGTGGTGTTGCCTTGCATTCTGGCGGCCTCTCCTATGGTGACCTGGAGTGCGGGGGACCTGCGGGCGTTGGATGTGGTACAGAACGCTGTTTGGAGGAGTATCCTTGGTGCCCCTAGCTTTACTCCTAATGTGGCACTGCAGGGAGACATTGGTGCATCTTCCTCAGCTGCCAGAGATATGAGGACAAAATTGAGTTATATTGGAACTGTGATGAGGGGGAACTGTGGATTGATGAGGAGGTGATGCGGAAGTTGCTGGGCGGTGATCTCTACAGTCCTTGGGCAGCTCAAGTCCACAAGTATCTGGGTGAGCTGGGAATCTCTTCCTTAGAGCAGCTTGTCGCGTTGGAGGGGCCGGCGATTCGGGACAGAGTGGATGCCTTTGAGCGGGATATATAGGTGGCTGAGGGAGCTTAGAAGCAAAACATCTTTAGGCCTCTATGCACAGAATAAGAGTGCCATTGCAGAGGAGCCTTTTTACTATAATGATTTTTCTTCAGTGCTTCTCTTTAGATGTAGAAGCAACTCCCTACAGCTTAACTGGAGGTTATCATGCATCGATCCTGGGGTGTCCGCAGCCTGCGGTGTGTGCCGCCTAGATGTGGAGGAGACACTAGAGCACTTCCTGTTAGAGTGTCCAGCTCTGCAGAACCTGCGGGAGGCGCACATGGTGACAGACGTCCCCTTGAGAGATCTGCTGCTCTTCAACCCCGAGTCCCGCAGCAACGCTGAGCAATACAAGAAAAGTATTCATGCTTTGTGGAGAAGACGAATGGAGTTGGTGTCTTTGGAGTTGTGAGGGTGGCACTGAGTTGGGTCTCGTTGTCCGGTGCTGTTACAAAAGCCAGCGCGGAAAATGCAGCTGATCTGATCTGATCCGTGTTTCGATGGGAATCATTCCGCATTTCTGCATATTAGGCAGTCAGGCCGGCAGGAATTGCCTAGTTACCACCAAGGTCAAAGCAGCTGGATTGACACTGTAGCGTTTCCATAGCACTCTATTAAAAATGGTATGTAGTTTTTAATTTAAATTGACTTGGAGAGTAAACTTAAGCTAAGCTCCTATCTTCCAATTACTTTGAGAGTTTATTTAAGTTTGTAAATGGTATGGGATTGAGTTGTAACATCCTCTTTAAGTCGTACGGTATCTTGACTTGATTGAAACACCATTCAATGCCCAACTAGTTGCTCATAATTCAAAAACTGCTTTTGCGGCGAAATCACCCCTTTCTAGTTTCTACCCTATATTTTTTAGCTATAGGATGCAGGGTCAGCATGTGCTAATACTATGTTCTATAAGGCAAGCATAGACAGTACCTAGATAGAACGCAATCGCAAAAATAGTTATACATGCATGTAATATTAAGCTGCGTTGATCCTGTATGGGAACACCTTCGTGCATGGGTTCCCTGTTTCTCTTTGCATACAATATGTCCCTTCCTCTTTCCTCTGTCAAATTGTTCTGCTTGGAAATGGAGGCTTAAACTTTCAACTATACCCAACACATTAATAAGCGCTTAGCGGCAAAAGGTGCTTGTAGTAGCAACCGTTTAAGGTAAAGTTATTACATCAAAGTATTTGCCTTGAATAGAAATACAGTGGAACCCCGTTTTCTCAGACTTTTTTCACTTTTCCCAACTTTTTTCACTTTTCCGGACTTATTTCACTTTTCGGGACTTATTTAAATTTTCCGGGGTATTCCCGGAATGTTCCGGGAAACTGAAACCAAGCCAGAATACAGGAAAACTTCGGCATTTCCAGGAAAAAGTCCGGCAGAAGTTCCGGACCTTCAGAAGAATTCCCGGACCTTCAGAAGAATTCCCGGACCTTCAGAAGAATTCCCGAAAGTGACGCTGCGCAGATACTGAAATTCGCCTATTGCGCAGTGTCTCTTCCGAGAATCGGAAGGCAATCACCGCCCTTTTCGTTCAGTATGCGTCTGCGCGGTAAACGGGGGTTTTTCTGGCATAAAATATCCCGGAAATAGTTTCAATTTTCCGGACATACGTCCGGAAAAACAGGGTTTTTCCAGGAATTGAAATTTTCACGTTTTCCCGGAACGGCCTCCCCCCGTGCTGTCCGGGAAAATGATGTTCCACTGTATTACATATTAGCAATAAATGCTGGTTTTATGTGCTCTACAAATTATATGGTACTATAAGGTGAGGCTATTCTGTCACCTCTGGGGTTATTTCAGAATTTGCAAAGTTTTCTGTTTTTTAGTCATTGCAGCAAAAGTTTCAACAGCAGAAAAATTGTACAAGATCCATTTCAAAGGTGAGAAAATTGTCTTCAATTTGAGACAAAAAACAAGCCCCTCAGACAAATATTTAATAGTCAGTTGGACATCAAAGTTGAGTATAAAAAAAAACTAGTCTTAGATACAGTAATTTCAAAAAAGTCTTCAGGCAAACATTTATTTTTGTCCATGTGCAAAAAAACTTGGTATTTTTGTTCGTAGCTTGCCCGTGTGCGTCTAATTTCGCCATCCCCAATGAAACTACATCTCATAAGAATAGCTTAGAGCTGCTTACTTTAGGGAGGGCTATTTCGGCATGAGTCCTATACATTAGGTAAAAAATTGACTGTACAATTCTACTTCACAACCTACTGTTCGTAGAACAAAAAAGAAAAACTATATATTTCTCCCCAAAGGAATTTTCTCGGTGGACATAAGATGAGTCATAGGGTAAGGCTAGTACGGCTCGCCCAACCCATGTTATAGGGAGTAACTATCTCAATACGACTCTAGAGACGTCTTTTTGTGGCCACGCCCGTGATCAGAATCACCATAAGCATGATCATTGTGATCACTGAAAATTGCGAAATCGATCAATGATTTGGTAAACAAATCAGAGACACCAGGACAATTTTCTAAAAATATATTTTTACTGAAAATGGTAGGGAATGGGTCTCTTATGAGCCTTTATTTATTTTGAAGCCAATGCATAACTGAACTAGCAGTATTTAAAGAATTTTGAAAATACACATGCATAAAACTAAGGAAACTACAATTTTGGAAGTCAACATTACAATCATCATAACATTATTCAATTTTTCCCTAAATATAAGAAAATTTCAGGACCTTGCATTTCAAATTTTTACTTGTCCAATGGCTGAATCACTCTTTGATCAGGCATGATTAGCCTGCAAAGGAAATCACGATGCGATTAATTCTCAGCACTGATCACGGTTGATTGCTATCAGAATCATGTCAAAAAGCGGACACAAAAACGCGCAGACTATGCGCAATCAGGGGGAATCATCCGTGCGGTGATCACAAAAAGACTCCTTTTGTAGCTTTAGCATAAGAAGCAAAGAATGCAACAGGAGGATTTAATAGAACTAAAATAAGACTTAGCCGCAACCGCATATAGCAAATTTACTTCCCATCGACGAATCGAAGTATTTGAGCGTGGGACCTCAGGCCTTCGTGTGTTGTTTTCTTGAACATATCACTGTATTTTTGCTATTTCTTTCATTCAATCTCCCACTCATGACTGGTCAGCTACTTGAGCTGCAAAATATTGTAAATGCTGTCAAATACAGAAAGTTAGAGCAGAGCAATAGGCAAACTTTACTTTGGTTTCACTCTCATACAGAATTGGCTATAAAAGTACTTATATATGTTGGTAAGGAATAAATATGTTCCATAAAGAGCCCTGTGAACTGAATATGAAGTGTTATGAGGTTTCAATTAAGAAAAAAAAGTTAAATCAGGTCGCCGAAAGGGACCAAATTTGGCGCCAGGGCTGTGGAAGTCTCTACAAACATGCACTGCAGTTTTCTATAGATAATTGCTAAATTAGTGTATATTCTCTTAATTTATTTATATGCTGGAGATCAATCTTGCAATTTAAGATGATTCTTCTGGTTAAATTTAAAAATTAGTGAAAATACTCCTAGGCTGCTCAGCAGTCGATTCGTCGATGACGTCGCTTCTTGATGCTTATTTCTCATGGCTCTTCCCGTTATGCTCTTTGTTTTCTGCTTTATAGCCAGAGCTAAACTTTTAGGACTTTTGTTTTTCGTATTCACATTGCTTCCTTTCGATATCATACTCGACAGAACAGACTTTATTTTCTATTTCTTCATCTCCGACCATGACATTTGATCCAATGACAAAACAGCCTCCTGCGTCGGTTCCACAATTGTCTTGGCATACTATACTACTATTTGTTTGCTGCGTGTGCAATAGGGTGTAATGGCAACCTCAAAGCTCCCGTACTCTTCTCAAGCTGAGCCCAGGAGGCGTGCAACAATCAGGCTTTCGGTGTCACATGTGCTATACCGGCCTCAAATGCAACAATACTAATTATCGAGTATCATAATCAATGTTTGTGAACAAAGGCAGTGTTAGCAGCTCATAACCCTCCTGAATTTTAGGGTTATGAGCTGGGTAACACTGCCTTTGTTCACAAACATTGACATTATTATTATATTGAGTTGTTCAAGTCTCCGTCGCCACAGCAAAGGCGATTTAACAGAGGAAGAGGCAAGGGACACATAGTGTGACGATAGATACGTGGAACCCATGCACGAGGGTGTTCCCACACAGGATCAACGTGCATGGGAACAGCAAGTCGGGAAAGAAGAGTATGAACAGATTGAAGAAAGATCAGTAGGAGTAAAACATGGGAAAGAAGCAAAGTGGGCACGAAAGACAGCCATCCCGAAGGCCTAGCTATTGATTAAGGTAACCTACAGAAACCCCCTGGGGGCGCTACTCCCCATAACATAGGATGGGCGAACCTAACTAACCTAAAAAAACATTGACAATGATACTCAATAATTATTACAAAATGCGTGACTGCCATATATTGCTTGAATTCTAGCATGTGAAGCCCTTTTCCATAGTTTTCTTACATTTTTATCCTAAAATACAGCCGAAAATAGGCTCCGCCAGAAATGAATATGTTTAAGCTTGTCAGGAATTCTGCAACACTTAGTTGGGGCGCTGAGACAGCACGTCGCATACACTGCTCCACGTGTAACACTGTGAGGGTAACTGCAGTGTAATTGCTACTTGCCCCAGATGTCGCTGGTGTGCATACATTGTTAAGCTCGGTGCCCTCTTAACAACTTTCATTGCCCCTAGCAGTCTAGAGCCAGCTGTAATCTGACTGCGTATTCTTGGCTGCAATTTGAGTATGAAGTCTATGAACATCATGCACTAATGTTGAAAAAAAAAAACATTTCAAAAAGGTCCTGTCATGAATGCTTGGTTTCAGGGGTCAGCTTAACCCCTTCGTACATGTGATGGATCCATCAATGCACCTTCCCTCTATCATGAAGGAACTGTAAATTAACACAGGAAATTTATAGTGCAATCAATGCATTTGCAGTGATAATGCCTATGACACAATCTAGCATTGACCGGGGTGATTCATCGCATTTTCCGCATACTTTAAAATTACTAAAAAACGGCTGGGGCTAGGAAGTTGAAACTCTTCGCAATTGTATATGATGTTTCAAGGTACGTTCATGTCAATTTGTAGAGATGTACGTTTTTTTGCAGTGGCTTGCTCCGCAGAGTACCTCTGTCGGTAGCACTTAGACTCGCATAGCCGAGGCTTCTCCATGACAGGAGGACAGGTC
>LQNS02276683.1:53096-63988 GCA_001587735.2 Parhyale hawaiensis
CATCGATGCAATATTGTTGTGCTTTCCACTATTTGGGCTCGGGTTAACACGGTGTTGTGATGGTTCTGTGAGTGTGATTTAGGTCCTCCTCCGGCAGAAAGATGTAGGGTGAGTCTTCGTGAAAGCGTGGTTGTTGTCATGCAGAGACAGAGGAATCTTTTAGATTATGACACATGTTCTTTATCAGATGTTTCAGATTATCTTGCCCCCAACTGGCCCCTAACTGGCATTTGGCCTTTTTTTAGATTTTGACTCCTGCTCTTCATGAGGCCCGTTATTTTCAAAAAATAATGTGAAATATTACTTCATTAATTTAGATTCCTGTCTTGGCACACCTGTTCTCAACCAGAATATATTTTTGACATTTGTTCATCATCAGACTTCTGGCTGCCGGAATTGTGGACGTCAAGATTGTGGTTGTCGGGATTCTGGCTGTCGGGATTATGGCTGTCGGGATTCTGTCCAGGTCCCATATACTGTATATATATCACGAAGAGTAAATGGCCAAGTTTTCGTGATGATCTGTGCGTTTCTTAGTTTGTCGTTGTTTTTAATTTTATGCTTGTTAGCACAATAACTCAAAAAGTTTAGGGATGGATCTTTATGAAATTTACTGAACTTGTTGGTAATGTTAAAAGACATGAATTAACAAATATTGGTAATGATGCGTAGAACTTTTTGTGAGCTTGACTAATGTTTGCTAGAATGTTTGTTAGCAGCATAGCCCAAAAAATTATTAACAGATCTTCAAGAAAATTAATGAAACTTTTAATTCTACTAAAATGCGCTAATGTTCAGATTTTTTTGTAGTTATAGAGAAAATTATAATGAAAATGATCACTCCAGCACCAATTTGAATCTTTCGATACCTTTGCATAACTTGGAGGAGATATGCGCTCTCAGAGTGCTCTAGTTACTAATCCATTTCAATAAGTGGGTCTGAAGACGAAATCGGATTCAATATAATTAGTAATTTTAGATATCCTGTGTTTGGCGAAAGATTTCTAGCTATTCAACAAAAAAGTTGCAACAAAAGTAAAAAAGTTAATATAAATTGATGGCACTGACCAAGGACTTCTATGAAGGAGGAAGGATCCCCACGGCCATTCACAGATTCAACAGCGAGTCAACCAGCACTGAGACGCATTCATGAATCTCATTGATGGAAGTAATAGGGAAGCAGTAAGTTTCAAGGGAGCGCTGCAGACAAACCGAGTTACTGATTTGCGATTGGTGCAGAAGCGACTGGCTGCAGCCATAAAAGACTCTTTGCTGATTTGCGATTGGTGCATACGAGACTGGCTTACAGCCATAAGAGACTCATGAGCTTCAGAGGCAAGGCTCCTGGCTCCCTCCTCTCTATTGAAGCTCCTTGGCGCTGACGACTTTGTTTTCAATCTAATACTAAGAATGACCATCATGTATTCATTCATTTATGTGTTTCGAGTCACGCTCTTAACGAAATAGATCAGCAGAAATTAGCTTTGGCCTTCTTGGTTTCATCAGTGTATTCATCTGTTTGGACACTTGTCATCCTGCCAAGCTTCATTGAAAATTGATAGGTATAAAATATTCCAGATTGCAGATGATGGCACTCTAACAGTATATCTGATGCCTGTATTTCTTTGACAACGTTGAAGTACACTCGATGCATATGCATACAGCTTCTCTAAACAATCTCTGGCACCGTGGTGTGTACTCTCTTTCTGAGGTTTCCTCCGTCCAAACTTCAGCTGCCCTTAGTTTACACTGACACTCTTATGGATTGACTGAATAATTATCGATATAAATGCTAAAATATTCTTCAGCGGTCAGCAGGAGCGTAAAAACCAGATGATTTCTTGGCAGCAAATTATTTTATCCATTTTGGGTTCTTCTTTCAGTAGAACAAGTTTTCTATTGAGGAAAATTTTCCGAGTGCGAGTTATATGCCACCCTCGAGTATCTTGGATACAGAGCTCCGTATTTATTATAAACAATATCGACAGCGGGTAAAAGCATCGTTTTTTTACGTATCACCGAAAAAAAGGTTGGTGTTGTTCAGCCTTGCACGCTTATGTGTAGGGTTCATTAATTCAAGTTGGCAGTTGTAATGCATCCTACACAAGAAAGTTAATAAGAAAATAAAGATTAACGAAGACGGGTCATCTCAAATTCTCTACTGCCAGTATTGACAGCGTGCGCACTCTAGCGTATAATACTATTCATTATATCTTGCATCAGACTGCTTAATGCATTCTTATACGATGTATAGGAGTCCTTTGGTATTGCATGATAGTACACCCTAATAACTTACGTGTTTTTCATAATACCATAATTCCAGTCTCATGAAAACGGTCCTTTTTTTACTGCGGGTTGTTTGTTCAAGTTGCGACATGTTTTTTTTCTGAATTGATACACACCTACAGATACGTTTAGGGTATTCGTATACGTTCAGACGTGCTTTAGACCTGTTTCAGGCATGCACGGAGTACCTAAGCGACATGATTACAGGACGATTGGAGTGTGATTGTCATGATTTTGAAATAGCCTCCCAAATGGGACTAACTTACCTTCTTCATAAGCGGCCATGACGCACTTCTCAAAGCTTCCTCCTGCCGTAGGGACTTCGGTCCATTCAAAAGTCATTACTGCAGCAGGGGCGAAGCGGGTGTAGGTTGGGCCGCCGTTAGGAAGTGCAACGGAGTACAGGGAACCTCTCACCGTGTTGGCCTCAGCGATGCAGCCGGCGAAGAGGTGGGTCGTGACTCCCGAGGTATCCTCTAGCACAAACTGCAAAGAGGAGGTTTGATATAAAACGAGCCGCGCTTGAACAAGGGGATGGTAACTGTGCAGCTGAAAGCATAGATATTGTGGTATAATGACCCAAGTTTATCACATTTTCTTTCGAATTTAGCAACTGTGTATCGGCCACATTAAACTATGTATTTTCTGAGGAGTAAACCCACTGTGATCGTAATTATACAAAGATTAGGATTAAAAGTAACAAAATTTGGTCCGGGACGTGGGTACATCTTCGTTGACCTGTGCAATGTGTTTCCCGTAACTTCAAGTTGTTTAGAATGCAAGCCCAGAACTGGGCCTTTACAGTCGTCTCCTACGACATCCTTCACAATCAGAACTCAAAAGACACATCTGTTGCCAACGGGGGCTTCCAGCTGAGGAATAGAGTAGTTGGCATGGTTAGTTAGCATTACTTTGAACTAATTGCGGCACTCATTTTAAATGCATGTATATCAAAATCGTGAAATTAGGTAGATTGGGTCAAGTTAGGCTTCATTAGGTGGGTAATCTCTCTAGGTGAAGGAATATTAGATCAGGTTAAATTTTCATAGAAAAATAAAAAAGTTTCTATGCAATAATTTGAATGAGGTTAGGCCAAAGCTAGGTTGGGTTAAGCTGGATTAAGTAAATAAAAATAATTATATCAAACTATAGGTCTTATTAGATGGACATATTCATTAGGTCAGGTTAGGTGAGGCAGGGACTGATTTCTTATGAAAAATCAGGTTACAGAATCATGTAGTGGTAATAATCGGGTGAGGTTTCATAACCTAACCCAGTCTTACCATATGTGCACGGACCATAAAATTGTCATTTCACTTTTTCCAATTGCGATTCTAGGATACCCGGCGCTAAGCGTGACGTAACCCTACATAAGATAACCTAATTGAACCTATCTTACCCTAACCTAATCTGTGTTAATATGGCCTCACTTTCTTATATTCTCACTTGATGATTATCCTTCTTAGTTTGGATAATTAAACTGTGTCTTCTAACATCGAGTAACTGGAGAAAACCTGAGGGGGGGGGGGGGATTTTCAGGTAATCCAGCGTTGTGTTAAGCAGTGACTGCGTTTAAAATTTCCCTGGCAAGAGGAAGAAACTACACAATGCCAAAGTCAAAGAAACACAACTAAGGCAATTTTGGTAGAAATCTTGAACAAGTAAGCACGAAGTGAGTCTACATCACTCCACGGCGTAAGCCAAGATAAGGTTGCAATAAAGCAGGCACACCTTAAGAAATGCGCAGGTCGAGAATATTTTGACACCAGAAATTCAAACTGGTTCATTTTTTTTACCCATTCATAGGTTTTAATTTTAGTCTATTCATTGACTGAAAAACATTATTCAACAAAATTGTGTGACTTTTCATGATTTGATATGCAGGTACGGCAATTAAGGCCTTGAACCTAAAATTCTTCCCAGCATATCATGTTCATATATCAGCAGTTCTGAATCCCCAATTAAAACATGGGGTTCCCGCTATTAACTGGAACGTTACCTGAACTTGCCGAGATATGTAGAAATTCCACAGAACAGAAGTGTCATTCTCCACTTACCTCTGAAGTGTGAAATATATTCCAAGTTACGCCGCAGATCCATGAATTTTGAGAAGCAACTATTGAAAACTGACTCCTGTTAATCCCTCCTGAGACTGGATCAATAATACCCTATATTTCCCTCTGTATGTGAAAGCGAAACGTGGAGAATTACGGGTGGATAGCCAGAACCACAAGAAGAATGTTATTATGGATCATTTTTTGGACCTTGGACAAGAAAATTTTAAGGCTTGTCTTAGGGATTTGACTCCGATCGCCGATCGTGTGGACTTTCTGCGGAAGCCTCTTGTAATAGAGAGATATTTCAACATAATAATGAAGACATAAACGATGCCTTAGATAATCATCTGAATATCAGGATAACGAATAATGTATTTTGAAGGCAGAAGAGGCTTTTTGATATCACTAAATGCTTACTCTGATGAGTCTCGTATTGTAACGTACATAAGTGAAACGGTAGGCTTACCGAAGAGAAGACTAAGGAGGTACCGCACCTCAGTAATACCATGAGTCTTTGTGAAGAGGAGGCCAAGAAGGTAACTTACCTCACTAAAACAAGGACTTTTGTGAATGGGAGGCCAAGATGGTAAATTACCTCACTAAGACAAAAATTTTTGTGAATGGGAGGCCAAGAAGGTAACTTTCTTGACTAAAACAAGGACTTTTGTAAATGAGAGGCCAAGATGGTAACTTACCTCACTAAAACAAGGAATTTTGTGAATGGGAGGCCAAGATGGTAACTTACCTCACTAAAACAAGGACTTTTGTGAATGGGAGGCCAAGATCGTAACTTACCTCACTGAAACAAGGACTTTTGTGAATGGGAGGCCAAGATGGTAACTTACCTCACTAAAACAAGGACTTTTGTGAATGGGAGGCAAAGAAGGTAACGTACCTCATTAAGACCAAGGGCGTTGGTGAGAAGCAGACCAATAATCAAAAATGTTATCGAAAATCCTGCCATACTTCCACCACTTCTGAAGAAAAAAATACTAAACGTTCCTAAGTTAATATTTTAGCCAGTGAATATGGACTCAGATCTCCCTGAAAAGTACAGATGAAACCGGAATTTAGTTTGCAGTCTGTTTTAGGGCTGAAAACATTATCATCTTCATCAGAGCCATGGCCTGTGGGGACAGAGAGGGAAGAGCTGCCTCCACCTGCCGCTGAGACATGAGGTGAAAAAAAAAATAATGTCGGTGGTATGTAAAGTAACAAAATATTTGCCAGATATTGTTATAATTTTTTTTTCATACAGTGCCTTGCCCTTTCCCCCGCGCAACATATTTCTCACGGCCTAGGCCTCAATGATTGTACATAAAAATATTGTGCAGCAGGATTTCGAATGAACTAGGCACGGGTAGCTGGCTGTCGAGTAAGTACCTATTCACTAGCAATGCCAGGAGGGAGTAAATAGAACGGCGGGAGCAAACGAAGGGAAAATAATGCGCATCAAATGACGTTTTTGAGGATGCAGCGGTTGCAGCGCTCGTTCGTCGTTCGCTTGTTGTAAGATATACCTAGCCGCGAGCTGTGAGAATCCGCAAAGACTTCAGTTTCAATGTAAGTTCGCAACAGCGACTTTGCAAAAAATCAAGAATATTAGGGAGTCAAAGAACCTGTATAAAAATAGTAAAAAGTTGTCCCCGTTAAAAAAAAATGTATATATATATATATATATTTCACGTGCTACGTCCGCGAGGCCCTTCTCTTGATTTCCGAAATTGTCATGAGCTTTACGTTCCTGACTGCTGTGCTAAATGAGACAGGATCGTGCGACGAGCCAGCCGAGCGATCTTTGTGGCGCCTTGTGCGCTGAGTTAACAAACTTGTTTGGTATGCACACTTTGTACAGCTACCGTGGGGCATCCTCCCATGCCAGAAATGGGAGGGTAGGGGTGCGGGTCGTTGAACCATCCTCCGGTGGCACCAACGACCTGTGGTCGACTTCAGACGTACTTACTCCTCTGGAGACAGTTGTTCTCTGTCTGTAGCACGAACCAGTGCATGTGGGTTTCCCAGTGGAGGGTGAGGTCAAGTTGACTTTCTATTCACTCTGCTGGCTTAGAAATCGTTCTGAGGTCATAATTATGTTGGGCCATTCCGACCTGCAGGCTCCCACGCACCCTCATCTACTCCCGCAACCCTGTTGGAGAGTCCCTGTGCCAACAGGGCTCAAATATATCTGGTTCTGTGATAGACTCCACCGTCAATGTCACTTTTCATCAATAAATGGAGAAAAGGAATTTTTGACCCCACCCGCCCCATTTACCACTCCTTTTTTTTTTGGGGGGGGGGGGTCCTGTGCTCCCAGGGTGAAAATGTTTGGTTTTGTGATAGACCTCATCCCAGGNGGGGGGTCCTGTGCTCCCAGGGTGTAAATGTTTGGTTTTGTGATAGACCTCATCCCAGGGATCACTTTTAATAGAAAAATGAAACTTTCAACCCCATCTGCCCCCATCCCCATCCGGGAACCCTCCCCCGTTTGGGGCGGGGGGGTTCCCGTACCCCGAGGGTCAAAATATTTGGTGTAGTGATAGACCCAACCCTAGGGATCACTTTTCAACAAAAAAAAAAAAAAAAGGAAATATCGAACCCAAACCCAGGAATCGCTCCCCTTAAGTATTCTGCTTAGCATCATTTTAGGCAACTAGGAGTTGCTCAATGCTTCATTTGTTTTTAGATTATCCGATCTTGGCAACCCTGATGACAGCTTTATTATTATCATTATTTTTAATAATAACAGCAACGGGATCATATTCATAATCATAGTCATAATTATATTAGGATTATTTTTGTACATTCTCGAATTATATTAATAACAGTGATAAGTTTTGATAAAAACAATTAAAGAAACCCCTGTGAGACCGCAGAGTCCCTCGTCGAGCAAAATAATGTTAATGAAAAATTCCGATTTGTCTTGAAACCAGAATTTCATTCTATCATCATCAAAATTTGATCATTTTCTGCCTCCTGTCATTGGTAACAGTTCCTGTAATTTTCTTGAAAAATCGTAGGTAACTTTCTGAGGAAGGTCCTTCAAGCACTAACACAGAAGCACACAAACTAACGAACGAACTGCATCAAATACTGCATACGTAATTCAGGCCCTCTAGCGGACGTGGCAAGATGCTTATTAATCTTCACTAGGATGAATCTTCAGTTAGTTAAATTAATTTTCTTCGCTTATTTAGGTGATGCCAACACTCGCCGTTCCAGTTAATTTGGGTAAATTAATTGAAAATATTATTTTCATTTCTTGAGTTTCGATAATTAAAATAATCCATAGGGCTGCACAGAACTTCTGACTGACACAATGAATCCAACACGGCAACCGCTCTAGGGTACGATCGAACTAGATCCAGCTAGATGCACGCACTTATAAATCAGGGTGCATGACGCCCAAGGTAAAGGTAAAGGTAAAGTCAACTTAGACTACACCCTCACCTGGGAAACCCACATGCACTGGTTTGTGCTGCGGGTATAGGCCCACTGGCCCCAGATGAGCAAGTGTAGTCGCAGTCGCCCTCGGGCCTCGGGTTACGAACTATGGCGCCAATTTGACGGAAGGGACAAATAATAGTGGTTCAAGGCTCAATCAACGCGACTCGCGTAAGTAGCTCCTCTAACAAATGCTAGAAGACGCAGAAGTCACGCTAATAACTGTAACTGTACAGCAAGAAAGAGCTTAAGAACTGAACCGAGCTGCTAGAAGGAGCTTAAAAACTGAACCGAGCTCCCAGAAGAAGCTTAAGAACTGAATCGAGCTGGAGTTAAATTTTCCCTGTATTCTATTCACTTCTACGTACGCAGTGTCACTTTTTTGACGATTTGCTCTAAATTTTAACAATTGCAATTGCAAAAGTATACAGTTAATTATTCTTAAGGTCACCACGATGATAGCCAGCAGAAGATATACATGTCAAAGCTTCGATCCCATGCTACAAGATCGTACAAAATCTTCGGTCGCTGAGTACTATGCACACTGAATATAAAGAAAGGCTTGTAAACAAGCAATAAAACTTATTAAAGTAATATTTCCTATTTCTGTTTTTCATTCAATTTGTAGTGATCCTTCCCCAAAATATTGTCACCGCAAGCTCCTTTAGCTGAGGCGTGTGCATTAACTTGTCGCGGCAAGCTGGATCTACCCACAAGATTGTTCCATTGAAATTACCGAAGTTGTCGTTTCTCTGCGCACGTCTTACACTCGTAACAACACTACCTCAACGATTAACCATATACGGCTTCACTGAAACGCAACATGAAACTGTGTGGCGACAGATAGGAAAAATAAACTGTTTATCAATACATCAGAATTAAACTAATAGGCAACACAGTCGCAAACTGAAACTAAGGAATAACACTCTTTTAATTTTAAACTACGGAGAGATAACGACGCAAAAGTTATTTTCTGGGGACAGAGTCGCAAAATTTAACTGAAGAACGTCACAGACTGAATAGTGCACAGCCGTATGATATGGACGCTATATCTCACAGCGACACCAAATATATACAAAATTATCGCGCAGTGCGATACTCATACTCACTTGATTTTGGTATCCGGAACTGTAGTGCGTTGCTCATACTCATTGGATATGCGGAACTGCAGTGCGATACTCATACTAGTAGTAGACAGACCACGCATTAGACATCCAATCACAACCATCTAGCAAAAATCTACGCCCTCACGATAATTACACATCTTATCAGTGGTAAAACCTTGGTGAAACAGAGCTCTCCCAACTCTCTTTCACCACATCGATCTTCCGTCTACACTCTACGGGTAGTTCATTGATTCGCTTTAACTTGTGATTAGAGTCTATTGCGCGGTCTGTCTACTACTATATTTGTAATACAACCGCGATACAACCTCAAAAAGGAAAAAATTTCTTCAGAGATACATAATAGAAAATAGCTACGCGGGATAACTATGATATAATTGACTGAAGTTCATGTTCTCAATGTTGCAATTCATTTACGTATTGTTCCATTTATATAAGGATAATTTCTTTTAATTGGTAGTCTCGATAAGCAATTACGATCGAAATAACTCGCTTTTTCAAATTTTAATTTAGATCCATCATAAATGACATTACCTTTTCGATAATTTTTTGGTAGCTTTTGCAATTTGATTATATATAGGAATTTTTCTAGTCCATACCGTAAATAAACAAGGTATAACGAATGAATAATTTTTTGAATGTCAATTACCTGATAGTGTTTTCTTTCATTTTTCTAAGGCTATCACTCTACTTGTAGTATCTTCTATTGCACTTTTATTTAGTAATACATCCTGATCAATTTTATTTATATGTTCTCTAAGCCTTTCTACATAGGATTGAAAATCAAGAAGACTCTTTCAAGTGCTATAAATTTAGATTGTAAGTCTTAAACAGTTTCTCCCACAGACTTTAATTCATTCATTTCACTTTTAAGCTCTTCAATTTGATCTCCAAAAAAGTTTATATCTTCGTTCACTGCTTCTCTTACATAATCTATCCTTTTGTTAGTTGTTTCGAAATTAGTAGAATGCAAATAATCAATATCGCTAACTCTACTTTCAATATCTTCCGCTACTCGTTTGTCTAACGTGTCAACTCTCGACTCGTGATTTTCAGTGATTATGCTAGCCATCGTTTGTATATCATTTCTAATATGAAGTTTCAAATTTCCTACAGATTCATCGACGTACGTTTTACAAGTAGCGTCGTTTTCCTCGACATGATATGAAATGTTTGCAAGCCTTCGATTACTCAAACCAAAATTTCCCTCACCATCGAGGTACTTAAAACCAATTCCAGGAGGACCTCTTGTAGATGGAGTAGTAGTATTTTTATTTATTCCAGAACCAAAAATATTTACACCTGCGAAATTCTAACCCAAAAGGACAGAAATCCACACAGGATAATTAAAGTCAATACAACATTTGGTTTTATTTCCTCGGCCACACGCAAGAGCTTGACTTACTAATTCTTAAAAGATTTTACACTAAAAGAATTCTTTCAACGGCCAACATAAACTTTCAAGTTTTCAACGAGTAGCACGATTATAATCTTTATTTCTAAAATAGTTTATTCATTTGCTCCTTAGAACAGCTATATTTTATGATAGTTTTCAATTTAACACAATTCGTTGAAGATTAAAAAAAATGGGTGTAGCCACAGAGTTGCAGCGATCGCTCAGAGGTAGTACACTACCAGAGAGGGGACGGCACGTGAACATAAGCTCACGGAAGGCACACCACCAGCAAGGGGACGACGCGTGAGCACAACCCACGGAAGGTGCACCATCAGAGAGGGACGACGCGTGAGCACAACCCACGGAAGGTGCACCACTAGAGAGGGGACGACGCGTGAGCACAACCCACGGAAGGTACACCACCGGTCAGTGACGGCGGGTGAGCTTAGGACAATGCTACGATGGATCGCAGCCCAAACTGAAATGGAAAACTATCCGTCTATAATTCATTCAACTATGCTCAGTATTTGACACCTCTGATGGACTCCAGTTTGTTAGGCAATTGAACTTCTATTTATGTCAGCAACG
>LQNS02276695.1:29005-42095 GCA_001587735.2 Parhyale hawaiensis
GCAGTCGCTGTCCCTGCTAAACATGGCATGAGCTGGCCGCTTGTAACGTAATATAACCTTCTCCCTACCTTCAACCAGCGCCCCAGCCCTGACCACCCTCTAATGCGGCCCTAAGTTATGTTAGGGTAAGGGCATTAAAGGTGAGTAGTTACTACATTAGCGTTGGCTGCACAACCTCGATAGGAAACCCACACGGACTTGTTCTTACGACAGAAAAATCTCAACTAGAGCCCGGTGGAGACTACGGCCGCAGATTGTCATAGAAGGCTCGAGCGACATCTGCGCCCTTTTCGAGCATAAGGACAATACTCCCAGTCACTATCCAAATGACAGAAATGCTGACACTACAATACCGAGCGTTAACATTTTCCTCCCTGGTGTAGGAGTAGACTGTCTGACCTAGAGAAAACCAGCAAATTGGTCCTCGAAATCACTTTATCACTGGGGTATACCTACTATCTATGGAGACTGTTACCTCACACGAACGCATCATTGGTACTGCAGACCAGTTTTGCAAATTGAATAATAGATCGGAGCAACGGCTTTATTTGTGCTTGTCTTTCGCGGGCTCTGAGTTAGCAGAGGCCAGTGAAGCTCGTACGTCCTACGCGGTCCGATCTCGGGTCGGATATAGTAAGCAGCCTACCTGAGAGTACCTAGGCTTTAGGTCAGACTAGTCCAGACACGTTCGGTTCCGTTAGAATTGGTGACGAACTTGATCGATCGATGTACATATTACACCAAAATCTCAAGTAGGCCACATAGTACGGTATACTACTACCTCGTACGCTCTTACACTGGCCGCATTCACAGTATCGCTCGAAATTTGATACCGCTGCGTTCCATACATCGTCACTTGCAGGGCATGGATTAAAAGTCCCAGAAGTTGTCAAAAGGCAAATAAATTCATAGCTTTTCAGAGATGGGAATTACGACCCAAACTCATCCAGCCAGTAATCAACTATTCGAGCACTACAAACTACAGAACTGTGAATTTCACGGTACTGAAACCTGCGGCAAAAAATTTAACGAAAAAGTCAAAACAGAATAAATCCGGTAATTTAGGACAGGGACCATAAAAGGTCGCAACGGAACAAAACATTTCCACCTGAAAATTCGAATCCGGAGACGCGAGATTCAGATGGACGAGCTGCCAGCTGACAAGTGCGTCTCCCGATACGCGCTGCCACACCGTCTCGTTGTTCCCGCTGAGGTCTGACAGTTGGACATACAGGCTCGCCCCTCCACTGACCTTGTATCTAATGGAAGGGAGGGGGGGGGGGGTTGCATTATAGAGGAGCATGAGGAAATTTTGTGTTTTCATCGAGACCGGCACCGTGAAAAAATAAATAAAAAACGCAACATTCAGATAGATATACGCATAAGTACTTATAATTTTGACCCTATGCGCATTTTTTCAGTTGTTGCAATATGGCGACACTTCTCATTGCTCTGCTTGCAATATTCTCAACCAGACACAAACCATGTACATACGGGCACGAGTTCGTATGTCAACAATTTGGCTGTCATCAAGGGGGGCAGGTCTATCGAGATAAACTAAACTCATTAGTTTCAGTCCCTTCTCTAGGGTGATGACTATAGCTCCACAACTCGCTACAGAGGAATTACATGGTTCGAAACTTGAATAATATATGAGCGCTGGTTTCGCTTCTTTGGTATGAAAATTTTTTGGCGAAAATGGCGAATCGGTTACACTTGAGCCGATTTTACATTTAGACTCGTCTTATCTCAAGGATAACAGATTTGGCATTAATGAATGCAAATCGACTCGGGATTGATTGAATGATCATATATTTTTCCACGGGCGGGAGGTGTTTTTTGATTATTCTATTGTAGCTTATATAAGAAATGTCGCGTACATTTGCGATAGCGAAACCAACGCTCACGACTGAAGTCGGGACAAGTTACAGCTAACGAGATTAGCCTCTCTCGACTGGCCCGCCCACTGGTCCCGTGGGTGACACTTGTTGAGTTCCTCACTACGTTATCGATTCGAAACCCTTAAATCCCAACTGGAAGAATATTCCAAGGGTTAAAATAGACGGGACTATAACTTTGGTCACAGCAACATGAGGCAGAAAGCAACTGAGCTCTAATTTGAATAAATAAGTTCTTTATCAGCAGTCCAAAAAGCTTTACAAATTAAGTTATAAAACTATGACAGATCACCTGAATGAGAAGCAATAGTTAGATGATGGACTACGGCGCCAGGTCTGGAGATCTGCAAGCAAGACAATGCCTCGCTCCGACTCGAGCGCCAGGTAACTGTCTGCAGTGGGAGAAAGTGGGAAAAGAATCGGTAAGAAAGCAAATTATTCGATGCTACACACAAATATCAGAAAAAGATGACCAACACCGACTGCCATCCATTACAGAAATACGAGGCAAAAATGAAATTCAAATAAAATGGAATTAAAATATTTTAATGCTTGGATCTAATATAAACTTTAGGTTTTTAAATCATTGTATTAAGGAGGATCTGAATTTACTTACGTCCTTGCGGAATTCAAAGGCAAAATGCTTTCTTATCCCATAATGGTCATAAAAATATTGGCTTAAATCAATACCGATACAACTTAATAGAGCATCGAAACTCACTTCCTTGAAGGTTAAACTTAGGAGCAACACTAATTGTAATAGTGTACACGGGCGAGAAAAATGTCCGTGAAAAATTCGTGAGAACACTCCTGCCTTACAACACTTATGTCTAAGGGAACATACTGAAGCGCAAAGCTGCTTCGTCGACGTATAAAATAAACTTTTAGGAATAAGTGATGCAATGAACTTACCTGTGTAGGGAAATTAGGAATGAGGACGTATGATAGAGCTGTAGGACAGTTTCAGATATCTTCACTGCTCTCATTTGATTGTTAGCAATTTAATAAGCGTAGTCAGATATACCGGTAACGTTACCGTATCTTTTTTGCCATCGTCTGCAGCCTGGCCTGATTTTAGGAACATTATTAATATTCCACAAGTTATTTTAAGCATTCCTAATCTGGTACAAATTAGCGGCTCTTAAAGTTGAGAAAGAAAGCGACATGCAGTACGTCATGAGAAACGTTGAATAGGTGCATGAGGGTGTTCCCACACTGGATCAACGAGAATGGCACTAGCAGATCGCACGGAAGAGCCGGGGATAGAAGCAGTGGGACCGAAAAGTGGCGCACGTGGTCGCTCAAAAAAAAAAAAAAAAAAAAAAAAAAAAAAAAAATCGCTTTCAGAAATAATTGTACTGTAGGGTTAATCATGAGGTTGTTGGCATGTCTACGTAAGTTGATGTATTATAAAGACTATTAGTGTTTCACTTAGTGCAAAAAAGCAAGAGGCACTCACTTTGACTGTCTGCATCCACCGCAACGGTCCAGTCAGTTTGGTCCCTCCTGCTTTGGTAGAGTCCGATACAATCGGACGCAAAAGAGCATGAAAAATCTTCCTGCAGAGGAAATAGATAAACAGGTAGGGACATCTAAAACCCATAAGAAAGCAGAACAATGAACAACAGATTTCAAGAGTACTTTTAGAAATTAGCTCACAGTCAAGATTTACTTTTATTTCGTTCACCCGTTTAGAGTCTGCATATCACAACAGTCAGGTAAGATGAAAACAGCGACATAGAGTAAATATGAGGGAATTCCTCACGGAAAATCAATCGACATTGTGACCATTACGATACGCCAAGTCAGTGAAGTACTATTAAAGGAATAACAACTTACGACATACAGTACCTTCTTTTAACTTGCTAGAACGATGGTTTGAATCATACAAGGGAGGTGGTGCACTTTAATACCTAGTCTCCAATTCATAAGACTTTCATTTTACCAGGTTTGATAGGTTTATTACAAATAGATATACATTACAATACTGAAGACTTTCAAATTACAATACACAAACAGTAATATATTTGTGTAACCCGTAGAAACGCTTCCAAAGAAAATTAGCGAGTATACACACGGTGAGACCATGTGCACCAGCTGACGTGATGAATGTGAAGGCTCGCTAACGAAAGGGGGAAACAACGTTACCCAGCAACTTCCAATACCTACCAAAGGGCGTAAAAATCCCAAGTTCAACTCATACTCAAGTGCTATAGTACTCTGGAACGAATCAAATGGCGGTATCAAGCAAATGTAGTGACGCTAACTAATATTTAGTGAAATTAACTAATAAAAGAAGAAGAAAACACGGCAGCCAATATTAACCTACTGTAAGCAAGACAGGGTCTCGAGACAAGTGCATTAAATGACAATCCAACTAACATTGTCCGGAGGTTGGTCAGCTGAACAGCGGACGAGCGAGATGTCATCAATGGTGACGTCAATGGTCGCTGTGACATTCAGGGTGGATGACTTGGTTGCGATCAGCTCCACCTGAAACAAAAGCTTCAGTAACAGTGATTATATTACAGAGCAGGTGATTTTCAGTCTTTTTTTACGTCTTACTCCATTGCGTGGTCGCAGATTTTGTGGTAAATAAGCTTAGATTAAATTAGGTAATGGACGATAGACGGACCAACAGGCCCATTTCCATAGAGCATCCGAGACTTACGCTCCGGCCCTCGATGAGTTATTGCTATTACGTCAGAATCATGGAGATAATTGGGGAAGAAAGGAAGAGGAGAGAAGAGAGTGAACTAAGCCAAAAGATGATCGTGCAAGCACAATCAGAATTGCAGAGCTCGAGGACGTTAAATAAGTTGGGGCATGAAAGACAGCAAATTACAGCGGCTTAGAATCGTTGGCCGTTACGAGTCTGGGACTCCTGAAGAAGTTCGTTACCGTGGAGGATGCTGCTCCCAATGTTTGTCAAGATGATTTTTCAACGTATTCACATTTCACGAAGCTCTACTAAAATATGCAATTGAAATGTCAATTCGTATTAGCCCATAGACCGAATGAAACTTAGACACAATGTAGGTCAGATCAATGTTATTATATTGAATAGTTAATGCTTCAGTTTCCACAACAAAGGCGATGTAGCAGAGGGAGAAGCAAGGGACATATACTGTAGCATATCGATAGAAATGGGGAACCCATGCACGAAGGCGTTCCCACTCAGGATCAACGCGCATGTGTACAGCAAGTCAGGAAAGAAGAGGAAGATCAGAATAAAGCATGACCAAGTAGGAGTATAAAACTGGAAGGAAGGAAAGTGGGCACGACAGACAGAAGTCCCGAAAGCCTAGCTAATGGCTAAGGTAACCTTCCCGAGCCCCCTGGGGTTGCCACGCCCCATAACATATGATGGGCGAGCGGAACTAACCTAACCCTATGGCCCATTCTATGCCCCTCGAGGGGTGGTCAGCTCATAGACAACAATATATCAAATCGTGTAAAAAAATTCTTAGGTGTAAACCCTTCATAGGTGAATGGAACTATGGTACATCGTAAGCTTGCACGAAATACGCAGACATCGATGAGCTTACTCCCTAGTATACTCGACACAAGATTAGATTATTGAAAAGTTTAAGCCTCCATCTCCACAAATAGAGCAGAAAGTAATATCAGCAGAGCTGGGATTCGGTATTTTGTCTGTACCGCCGTATCGTTATTCGGTAGTTAAGAAACAGGTCATTCGGTTGGGTATTAGGTATTTTTCCAAAAAAATATACCTAATGATTCGGTACTTTTTCGGTATTTGGTTCGGCATTATTATTATTATTAATACTTCGGGCCCGGGCCCCACGGACAGGAAGCATAACCCAAATGGAGCACTTTGCAACACCGGGAAGCCCGAAATGCTGCCAAAGGAAATCCAACACGCCTGCAGGCCAAAATGACCGCAAGCAGATACGGGCAATGAGTTCCAAACCCTAACAGACCAGGGTACGAAGCACCGACCGAACTGATTAGTTCGGTACCTAACATTCTCCAACGTGAAAGAGTGCGGACCGACCGCAGCACGTGTAATTCTTCCTAGAGACTTTGTGGGCCGGGACAGAAGAATACAACCAATGCCTCTCATTATTGTACACCTTATAAAACATACTGAGTTCGGCCATCCCTTCTCCTGTGGGACAGTTTCACCAGATCATTATCTGCGCACAGCCTGCTGGCCGAACAAACAAGTCTGCCCAACACACGTAAGTGACTGTTAGCTACTGAAGATCAAGAACGGTGAGCAGTACTCTAACACAGGCAGCAAAAAAGCATAAAAGCATCTGCGGACAACCTCACTGTCACCAAACACAGAATTCACCTTACGTAGGAGCCCAATCTTAGTGGAAGTACGTGGCATCAGTCGCCTAATATTCGGCTGAAAAATAAGCTTCTCATCACAGACAACACCAAAGATCTCCAAGGAGCTATACCCCTGAAGCAAAGTGTCCTCTATCTCTAGATGTGGATGATGCGATACAAGTGTCCGAGACCGACTGACAATTATAGACTTGGTCTTACTGGCATTCATCTTCATACTCCAGGCCGAGCATTATGCACTAATGAGTGATGAATTCCTATTCAGAGACTAGGTAATAGCGTTACGCACGCGGGGAGCAGGTATTACTGCTATCAAAGTGGAATCGTCGGCATAGTAGATCATCGTGTTTTCCAGCGAAGAGAACATTTCACTAGTATACAGAACGAACAACAGCGGGCCAAGCACGGTACTCTGAGTGACGCCAGACTCCATCATGACTGAGGCACTTAAAACGCCGTCAACAGACACACTCTGCGTTTGCTTAGAAACAAAATCCCGAATGATTGACAGAACCCTACCACCCACACCAACCGATTCCAGCTTGTATAATAAACCGCTGTGGTTGACCCTGTCAAACGCCGAGCTCAAGTCTAACTATACAAGGCGTGCCCCAGACCGATAATCCAGGGCGTACTGTAAATTGTGTGGCACAGACACCAAGGCGTCACAACAACCCAAACCAGTTCTATACGAAAACTGACCAGCAGGCAGCAAACCCATAACCTCAGTAAAACGACCATGTGTACAAGCGACCAATTTCTCGAACACTTTCGATAACATGTGCGTCAGCGTAATAAGCCGGTAGTTGGCGACATGGGGCGACACTGGACCCTCGGGAATGGGAGTAATTTTCCCAGGATGCCAACAAAGGGGAAAATTTCCTCACCGTATCAGGTGCCTAAAGATCACTGCTAGCTTAGGGGCAAGAACTACAGCAAGCTGCTTATAAAACAAAGGAAACATACCCATCGGGCATGTAGATTTAAAAAAAAAACTCCTTATATATAGCTACAGTATGTACGGTATTAGGGTGATACAATCTGCAAGAAAGAATGTTCCAGAACTCCTGAGAAAATGTGCTAATGCATTGCTAATATTTATATCAAATAATAAATTCATAAATCAAGATAAATGAACTTCATACTGCTCACAGCGCAGCGTCTCTTCTCTTCAATGAAGTGCACTACAACGTGAAAAAGCTGAACTGAACGAAAATCAATGGGATATTCCTAATGTCTTTAAAGAAAGACGGCGGGTCATATAAGGCTAAGAAGCTCCATTTTTTTTTTGGCCCGGGAAATTTAAATGTACCGAAGAAAGTCATTCGGTATATCCATTTGGTATCGGTAGAAGATTCAGAAACGATTCGGTCTTTCGGTAGATGAAAACACCACCTGTACTACCGAATTTCATTCGGTAGTCCCAGCTCTGAATATCAGTAACAGCATGAAATCGGAAGGAAGTAAAGTGGGCACGAAAAAAAAGACAGACGTCCCGAAGGCCTAGCTGATGGCAAAGATAATCTACTTGGTCCCCCAGAGGGCGCTGCTCCCCATAACATAGGATGGACCAACCTACACTAGTCCTATGGTCTATGACACATCCTATGCCCCCTGAGGGGTACTCAACACAAAGATGTTGCATCTATAACCACTGGCTGTTCTTGCTCGTGGTCGCGTATCTGTAGAGCAGTATCATGTATTGAACGTATTTGATTGAATTACAATAATAAAATTTCTGTTCGCGGATAATTCCATTTGGGAAAAGCATTGTGATGTATCGTTATTCGCTGTTACTACATTTACATGGATCTTTGAGAGCGTGAAAATAATTTCCGACGATGTAAACAACATGTCTTGGGCATATCTACGCAACGGTCACAGTGCTTACACATCTTGAAAGTGACAGAAATAAACAAGTTTTCAAGGATATTTATCATTGTCATATCGGCACTCTTTAATGATCAGTCTTGCCCTTTGGTCTTTTTTTTAAGAGCCTGTACTGTTCGCACAAAAATAGATGTTCTGTTCTTCACTGCCAAACAATTTTTCATTCAATCCAATTTTTATTCTCCCTTTAAAAATCGAATAAAGAATGTTACTTCAATCTGTATGAGAAGAGCGCGTCCAAAATTGAGTATTGAATCGTTTTATCAATTGCAAGAGCGCGCCATCTAACGGCTGTTGGCTACCTACCTACTGGCAATGAGAGAAGTGACCGTTCGAATCTTCAACACCCAGCTTCCTCTGTAGAGGGCAGTTCTAATCGTTACGAGCAATCCATGATATCTCCATTAGTTTTAGTGCCAACTGGTATGTTAGTCATTTGAAGCCTGGACTAAGATATCGATATCCTCAAGAGTGTACAGTAGGAGTTATTATTATACAGGTTTTTCGCTACCCCTGATGCTCAAAACGGCATTTCAATAATATATCTTTGTCATTAAAATAGTGCTTCGTTTAAATAAGGGGTAAATTTGTGAGTTTAACTTAGGGATTTGCAGAATTAGATCTTTCTATAACGGGCAATACTGTGTAAAAAAAAAAATTGCCGTAGAAGTTCTCGCACAGTAGGAGTTCATGAGTCGACTCTAACATAGCATATGGGATTCACGGGAATTTTTCGGTCTCTCTAAGCAATCAGTGTTCGAATGCTGCGTTGTGTCCTTGCAAACAAGCTTTGCGAATACCAAGAAGCCTATCAAATTGTGATCTATCAGTCACAAAAATCGGCTAAGAAAGCGTTAGTTAAATATTAACATTCGGATGCCGCATTCAGTTTGTAGTGCATTCGTACTTAGAGAGCTGGGAACCCTTTCGCTGCTGGATAGGTCACTACAACGAGCTCAAACGCAGCGGGAACAAAAAGGCTGTCGTGTGAACCCATCACTCACTCGCACACGCTCCTGCCACTCTCCAATGACAACCCTCTGCTCCTGCCACTGGTACGGTGCTCGTGGGGGGAGGCGTTCGTCTATAACGCGGATGTAGGCGGGCCCCGCACTGTCCACCCTCACACTCAGACTAGGGTTGTCGGTCGCTGCGTAGCTGTAGAAGACCAGCGTGCACGGCAGAGCTGTCGGCCCAAGCTCGGGGCTAACGAGGCGTGCGATTGCGGGTCCATTACCTGTACCAATGCAATTAGTATTTAATGAGGTTCTTGACATCACGTACCTGCCAACGAGGGACATGTAGTGTAGAAACGTGGAACTCCTGTACGAGTTTCCCACACTGGACTAACAAGCATAGAAAGAGCAAGTCGGGAAAGAAGAGGAAGAACAGATTAAAAGAAAAAAGTAGGAGTATGGAAATGGAAGGAAGCATAAGTAAGCATGATAAAGAAGACACTGAGAAGGTATAGTACCAAATGAAATTTCGGACTTTGGATAGCAGATAACGGTGAAGAGAACACAAGTACAAGGATGGTGTACAATACTCCATCTAGCTACAAACAGGTTAAATATAATATGGATAGCTTAGGGCTGAGTGGTAGCTTACAGAATTATCCCGACACTTGAATCCTGTGTCTACCGATGACCTCTTCTACAATAGCAAGCAGGTCAACAGTGTAGAAACGCTACACCTTACATAGACAGATAAGAGCAAACACCCTTAACGGACTACTCGTGGTCTTAAAATGCTGAATATATACTTCTTAACAACAGTTTTTGTGTTTTAACCACATTATGTAATCCCAGTAACCGCCTAGTATGATGCGGTTCGTCTGTTGAGACGTTGGCCCTAGCAACATACGATAACCAGCAGAAGTGCACTTTAGTTGTAAGATATGCAAATTTGGGTTTCGATTTAGTAGACCAATAATGTTTTTTTTTTTTTGCTCTACCATTTCGTAAATATTAAAAGCAAACCGTCGTTGGTATTTCAAAAATTTCAACAGTATTTCCAGTAGCCAGGAAAAATTACAGGAGATGTCCGAAAACTTAGTGAAGTCAGGTTATAGAAAGCAAAGTGACCTTTTATAATCCTCTCATGAAACGACTCCTACCGCCACAAATGCAGCAATAAGTTGGTAACTTCGTAAGCACACATCGCGGGAAACAACGTAAGGGCAGATGAGGGGATTATGAATCGTTCAAGAAACCCGCTTAAATGTGCAGAAGATGGAGACACACAGCTACCATAGTAAAGAGAGAATCTATCGCATTCTGTGAACCACAGTGGCTTGCAGTAACGTTCGTTGAAGTGTTCCACAGATGCGTAATGCTAGTAAGAACACACTGCATTCGCAGCTTCATTTGCGGATACACAAACTTTCAAATCATTCAAGCTACCAGCATTTACTACGTATGTATCGGGACGACGCGCGAGCTGCAGATCGGCTCCTCAGTGCCATGTGCGAACACCTAGTGTCCCCGGAGTTAACAGGATTCTGCAATATTCCTGAGTTATAAGGAATGGCTACTGATATTATGGCAAAGGATCATCAGTATACATAATGTACGAATATGGAAAAGTAACTACGGTGAAAAAATTCATGCTACGGACTATTACGGAGTGTTATTGATGAAGTCCCATGAAACTCGGGGGTGTTGCAACACCTTCGCGAAGCCTGTTCAGGAGCCACCGCTTTTGGCCTAGTATTTACATTGACTTACAACGGTGGCGGTTTAGATGAAAGTTTTGACGCTGAATGTTAGGGGCATTAGGGTTGAAAAAAGGTTAAATGAGGTGCGTATAAGAACTAGTAAAGCTAAGGAAAGCGTAATCAGGTAAGCACGGCATACGTTGCGCCACAAATATGATAGTGGCTCATCCGCAGCACCTGCGGTGAGGGTGTAGAGCCACATGTACATGGCAGGCAACGAGGCATTGTTGGTGTGGTCGACTGAAGGGGCAGCGTTGTAGGGCTGCAGTACGGCCTTCAGTGCCGTCACCAGCTGCCACTGGTAGATGCTGGAGCCGCGCTCCATCCACCCTCCCTGGTCGTTACTGAAGTCTGTGGTGCCGCACTCTGCCTCGTCTTCTCCTGAAGGGCAGTCCATGTGGAAGTCACAGACCTGCACAAGCGATGCAGACAAATTACGTACACTTAGCTACGTAAGCAAAACGTCCTGTGGCGTTGGACTGGAGAAGTGCTAACACAGGACGCTGATTTTAGACTTGAAGCTGAAATTAAGCTTTAACACAAAGTTTGTTTTGGATATTTGTGCTTGACATTCTTGAAGGAAACGCACGAAATATCAAAAAATGATCCCAGCTGGGCGTTTCGCAGGAAAGCATTGATGAAATAAAAAGCAGAACGTATGACGTTGCGCCGAACTGTGACCTTCCTATGGCGGTATGACATCAGGGCAGAGCAGAAACCTGAGCGTAAGAAAGTAAGAGAGTGCCAGAGCGACCCGCGTAGCCACTCCGAACGAAAGGTGCCCGCGTTTGGCCCGCGGAAGTCCTCGTCGCAGCCGCGCAGAGAGCTCCCGCAGGGTCCACCCACGACGAAGACGCACAGGCATCGGGTGGAACTGTGACCTTCGACAGGTGGAGGTACTGGAAGGGGTGAAGAAGTGGAAGACAACAATCAAAGGAATGGTGGGAAGAGAGATAATACAAGGCATCGAGGGGGTCCTCCCAGAGATGTACAGGAGTGAGGGCCGTTCGAAAGTGCGTTGCATCAAAATAGATGGGAGATAATTTGTTCTCCCGTGTGACAGACCGGGCACTGCGACATGATCGCAAGCATGATCCTATTATTATACTAGGCGAGGGCTAAAAGGTAGCCAGACCGCAACTGCGAGAGCGCTATGAGAAAGGTGCGGAGAAATGTTATTGTAGGCGAGCAGATGGTGGGAAAAGAGGTGCCGAGTCCACTTCCCTGTGGACTGTCGCCATGACCGCCGACACGGAGGTAACCCGGACGATGCCAAAATTAAGTTAAGTAAGTGCGACACCAAAAGCCGGGACATTGAAACCGGGGTGTGTTTCATGTAAGTAGCTACCTGATTACTTCAAACTAGGACGTCATAGATCAAAAGTATGCTAGATTCGCATGGAAATTTTTGCGCTATTTCCGCTACAATGACGATCAATAGCGATCTGAGATATAAATCTAGGCAGAAGCCGGCACCACAATATTGAGAAATATTGAGTTGCTCTCCACTTTGTAACCTCTATATTTGGAAATTAGCCCATTTCTTAGCATGGGATGACAGTGTGGGTTACCTGAAAAGGAAAAGGGTCAAATAAGCGCATTAAATGAAGAAGGATACACTATATCTGAGATTTCTAAGAAGGTAAGCAGATCTAGAAAGGCGGTAACTTTTTGCAGAACCCAGAAGAATACGGGAAAAAGAAGTCTCCTGGCCGCCCTTCAAAATTGAGCCCTACAGCCCGCCGCCGACTTCTCCGTGAGGCGTCTCGGCCAGGAGAGGGGTCATAAAGCCTGCAAACATCCCTGCAATTAAATGTTACACCGAGAAGAGTGTGACAGATCCTGGGTACATCTAAGAACTTCAGTTATAAGAAGAGAAAAACTGCACCAGCACTCACGAAAGCACACAAGGGAAAACGCGCAGAATGGGTTCGGGAAAAAGTGCATTGGAACCATGAAAATTGGTCTAATGTTATTTTTTCCGCTGACAAAAAGTTTAACCTAGACGGACCTGACGGTTCTCAATACTACTGGCATGATCTTGAAAAGGAGGACAAAATTTTCAGCAAACGACCTTTTGGTGGCGGATCCCTTATGATCTGGGAGCATTCTCCATCAAGGGCAAGTCGCATTTGGTGATGATTGAAGGTAGACAGAATGCTCAGAAGTACACAGAGGTCTTAGAAACTAGTCTTCTCCCATTTCAAACTGATAAACATCAGCAAGAAGCGGTGTTCCAGCAAGATAATGCCGCCATTCACACAGC
>LQNS02276703.1:16089-36677 GCA_001587735.2 Parhyale hawaiensis
ATATACTTGTTTGAAGAGCTGCTGCCGCGTATAGGAGCCCGAGTGGAGCAAAAATGACTGCTACGCAGTCATTTTTGCTCGGATTTTGCTCGGACAAAGTGCAAAATGAAAGTCCTCGCGACGCGGATTGAACAAGGCAACAGTATAGTGTCTCCCCACCTATCTTGTCTGATACAATGAAATCAATATTTTTCCTTTGTTCTGGTCTCGTGTATTCTGTTCGATGTAATTTGCGAGGATGCTCATACGGTTTGGAGAAGTAGTAACAAACGAAGTTATATTTTCTATCATTCCCATAAAGTTCTTGATACATTGAACTAAGCAAGCACTGACTAAGTCTAAATTAAGACGATGACCAGCGCAGTGAGTGTACAATACCATGGCTGTCTCTCGCGTTTTATGATATTGGTGGCTTCAAGGAAAGACACACTCGACCGGACGGTGCGTTATAATGATTGAATGGATGGAACAGAGATAACAGTCTCTGCTTACGGTAGTATGGTGAGCCACGAGTTTGTTCTGCGCATTGGATGATTTTTTCTTTCTAGCAGTGTATGTACGGCACCCGGACATTCTTTGGTTTTTGCTGGAGAACGTAATAAGAAGCCAAGCGATTGTACTGTGTAGACCTTTGGCTGATAACAGAGCAAGACTCCAGTCGAAATAATCTTGCCAGCTAAAATTCACTGTTCACTGCACGACGTGCGATGCACACAAGTCAAAGTTACAAATACAAATTCGCGTAACCAAGACAACTCTCTTAGTGTTTAACTTCCACTCTCCAAGGTAATATATGCGTTTGAAACATATAAGTCACTTATTTCTTTACATCTATTGAATATTATTACTGACAAATTTATCTATTCTGGTACTTTTTATGACATTTATAGCATCATCGTATGTTGAGCCGCTTTTGCTTAAGGGAGGGGAGAGACACGTGCCCCTCCCCTTGCGTACGCCAGTGTAGTGAACTTTCCATCATCAGTTCACTACAGTTCACTACGTGTTACTTTATGATATAATCTGTTAAAATTTTAATCTAAGAACACCACCCGTCCGTGGAGAAATAAATTATATCTATCATCTATCTACCTACCTGTCATAGCTAGACATACAGCTGCTCTCGATCTATGTCAAGATACTGCATTCCTCATATTTAAAAAAATTTAACCCAGTAATATTCATCATCTCTCATTGCAGCAAGGATCAATCAGCGCATAAAAAGGCTCACTGCCGAAGTCAGTGTAAAATGTGTGTATTTCCATTGAAGCATTAACTTACCTTGCTTTCAGAGCGTAGTATACACTTGAGGTGGTCGCTTGACTGGTACGTCAAAGGCGATCTAAACCAAGTCCACGTGACTTGGAATCCAGGACTGTACGAAAATGAAAATAGGAACTTTGGCCTTGTCACTTGAAATTATGTTGCAGGATAGTGGCAATTCGATTATGCTGAAGTGACTGCAAACTCCCTATTGAGGAGTAAGACTGAGTTCGTGGAAGTCTCACAAGTAATTGAATTAGGGTCAACACCTGAAACCTGAACGAGTTGAATGAAGCCAGCGCATCTGTGCGAAGTTTAGAAGTCAAGGCTCGAAAGCTCAATTACACTGCCCTATCAAACGCACCCAAGGTGCTCCAGGGAACGTTTTAGAATAAGGCCACCATACAAAGTAGGTAAAATTAAAACAAACTTAGGGTTTGCTATGGCGTCATCTATCGGCCTGGCAGAGTTGACATAGGCTAAGGGAGCGTGCGATTGCAAAGTAAAGCTTAGACTTAAGAGATTGGGCTTGTCCGAAATTGCAGACCGGAGCACAGGCTTTGTCACTTTTATTCGCACAAGCATGGTATGCCAATAGAAAATTGGAACTCAAGTCCCACACAAGATCAACGCATTTGGGAGCAGCAAGTCAGGAAAGAAGAACAGAGGAAAGTAAGATCAGTAACGATATGAAATGGTCACAAAAGACAGACGTTGCGATGGCCCAGCTAGGGGCTAAAATAGCCAGCACAGTCCTGCTTCTCGGAACATAGGATGGGTGAACCAAACTAAGTAGTAGTAGTAGAAATTTTACTAACGCTTCAGTGGCACACAGCCTATATCGCGCCGAACTATTCCTGAGCTTAACCACAGGCTCGTGCGCCAACTAGGACGCGTACAGGCTCGTGCGCCAACTAGGACGCGTTTTAAATTGTCAATGATTTTTGTCTCGGCTTTTCTGCCGGTAGGTCTCAGAGTAGTCAGTGCGCTACTGACACGAAAAGGGCGCAAGTTGATCATCTCCAGCCCCCAGGCACGGCTGAACGCTTTCGCTCGGCTTCGCCGCACAGGGGAAGGAAACGAAATACAAGAAGATAGAAGTCTAGCGGGAATAGGTCAGCCACCTCGATCAGCAGCCAGACCTCCCGAAACAGAAGGGGAAGTATTGAGAGCCAACCTAACATTACAAAACTAACTTCGTCAGCAGGAACTGTGGCAAGTTGCAACATCTCCTGCTGAGAAGGCACTCGGGACCCTTGGGTGCATGATGCCCAAACATATTGTGGCAGGGAAGGGGCCCGCCACAAGTAGTAGTAGTAGTAGTAGTAGTAGAAATTTTACTAGCGTTTCAGTGGAACACTGCCTATATCGCGCCGAACTATTCCTGTGTTTAACCACAGGCTCGTGCGCCGACTAGGGCGCGTTTTGAATTATCAATGATTTTTGTCTCGGCTTTTCTGCCGGTAGGTCTCAGAGTGGTCAGTGTGCTACTGATAGGAAAAGGGCGCTTTCGCTCAGCTATGCCGCACAGGAGAAGGAAAAGAAATACATGAAGGTAGAAGTCTAGCGGGAATAGGTCAGCCACCTCGATCGGCAGCCCACCTCCCGAAACAGAAGGGGAAGTATTAAGAGCCTACCTAACCTTACAAAACTAACCTCGTCAGCAGGAACTTCGGCCAGATGCAGCATCTCCTGCGGAGAAGGCACTCGGGACCCTTGGGTGCGTGATGCCCAAACATATTGTGGCAGGGAAAGGGCCCGCTACAATATGCCCCTGAGGGCAAGGGCCCGCCACAATATGCCCCTGATGGCTGAACCAAACTAACCTAGCCTTACGGCCCGTCCTTTGTCCTGTAAGGGGCTCTGTTTTATGGTAACCTTAGCTTAGGCAACCGTAAAATAAAACTGAGCAATAACTTCTAAAAATCTATTATAATTCAAAGAACGTGAAGAGTGGCATTTACATATATAGCTTGAACAAATCAAAATGTACACTTCTTAGCCAACATGAAGCAAATACCACGTCACTAATCACCAAAATGATAAAGAAGCAGCTTCCTAGTGGAAAAAAATTCCCCTGGAAAAATTTCGAAAATTAGTCTCGCACATGCATACAGTTCCACAGATTGTTTTTTTTTTTTTCAACTGTTGGAATAATCTAATATAAAAATTGCAGACGTAGGTAGTTGCTACTAAGAGCAAGCTAAATAATCAAATAAGGTGATGACGAGCCAAAAGTAGGTTATTAAAATAACACGAAGCATAAAAATTAAGAAGCAAAGCTACCTCACGACATTCTCTAAATAATATTGCAAGTATCTTGTCATTTTGGTAGCGTACTGGCAACATCTGCGGCTACTTGTCGCACAGCTGATAGTCTGCACCCTGAGAGAAGGCATTTTTTTAATTGCCCACACTTGGACGGCTTCATTGAATATGAGGCAGTCATCAAATGAGGGTAATTGGGGACGTCGGTCAGCTGAACTGGTGGAGGCTTATAAATACTTTCTCCTATCACGATTAAAAAATATATCCAGCAATGCAGAAAAAACGTGCACTGGGTTACCAGCGCCTCAGGGATCACGCCCGCCTGGCGCCGAAAACGCAAATGGTAAATGATGCTCCAAAACTCTAATATCGACACTACAGTACAATGGAGGGACTGGGGTTGAAGGTTAGGTAGATTTACCGATCGTTTGCTGGTTTCTGAAACATTTTATTCTTCTGGGGTGTTCTTTAATATTTTGATGTCGACAAATGAATGGAAGCAACGAGACACTTGAACTCCACGTGACTTTTCCTCAGTACAAACTATTCTTATTCAAGAATTTGAAGCGTGGTAGTAATAAAGAAGTCATGGCACTTCGGACATGATCTACATCGCACCGAATGTACACAAACTCAGCCATGAGCTCAATAAGTGATTATTATTATTAATTCTTATTATTATATTGGTATTGTCCCGCTATTTCTGAAACTTACACAATCAATAGCGATCTAAGATTGATTTACTCGGCTTACAGCCGGAACAACAACGTTGTGCTCAGGTGGCAAGAGATGAAGGACGAAAAGAGAAGAAGACATTAGAAAGAAGCGCCCGTGCAGACGGTCCCTTCAGTGGCCCTCCACACGGGCGAAGATAAGAGCCCCGCAGAAAAAGTCGGTCACCTCGATCGGCGGCCCACCTCGCGGGACAGAAAGGAAATATAGAGAACCTACCTAACTTTAAAAAAATAACCTTCTCAGCAGGAACTGCGGCCAGATGCTACATCCCCTGCGGAGAAGGCACTCGGGACCCTTGGGTGCGTGATGCCCAAACATATTGTGGCGGGGAAATCAATAAGTGATTGCGACCATCACGAATCAGATAGTGAAGCATAACACATGTAACAAGTACAAAGTTACTCGGCTGCACGCACAGTTATTTAAGACGCAGCAATATTATGGCACAAGAGTCGATATAGATCGCGGGTTTTAAACGCTACCGAAGAGCTCTTTTGTGAATGGAAGGCTGAAATGCCGGGGACAGAAGCTTGACATAGCTCAGGTGGGAATGTGGGAGCAAATGAGACGGAGAATAAAGCTAACCAAAGCACTACGGTGTCGTACATGGAACTGGTCCAATCGACGATACTGAACTGAAAGAAACGATTTAGTAAACTTTGAAAGAAAGTAATCAATGCTTACACGCATGAACATCAGCAACAACTACACTCTATATGTCATCTGCAGATGCTACTGTTAATAAACTTATAAAATTTAACAGGTAGATTGATTGAAACTTGAAAAAAAAGAGAACACCATCTACATGGTGTCTACTGAAGATTGCTAGGAAAATTTTATGACTTTTTATGACTTTTCAGGATAAATATTTATGACTTTTTTATGACCTTATATTATACGGCATATCCAAAAAAATACGATTNACTGTAACGATTTACACTTGTGAAGCAGGTATCAAGAGTTAAAGGCAGTATGATCCCCTGGGCTAAGTCCTATACGGTGTCAAGTGAGCGAGAGGTGAGAAAAAAAACAAACTTAGGGTTTACTATGGCGTCATCAGTCGGCCTGGCAGTCGGCCAGTAAAGCTTAGACTTAGAGATTGGGCTTGTCCGAAATCGTGGACCGGGGCACTGGCTTTGTCACTTTCATTCGCACAAGCACGGTATGCCAATAGAAAATTGGAAATCAAGTCCCACACAGGATCAACGCATATGGGAGCAGCAAATCAGGAAAGAAGATTAGAGGAAAGTAAGATCAGTAACGGTATGAAATGTGAGGGTAGCGAAGTGGGCACAAAAGACAGACGTTGCGATGGCCCAGCTAGCGGCTAAAATAGCCTGCACAGTCCTGCTGGGGGTGCTGCTCCTCGGAACATAGGATGGGTGAACCAAACTAAACTAGCCTTACGGTCCGTCCTTTGTCCTCTAAGGGGCTCTCGTTCGTGGTAACCTTAGCTTAGGTAACCGTAAAATAAAATTGAGCAATAACTTGTAAAAATCTATTATAATTCAAAGAACGTGAAGAGCGGCATTTACATACCTATATAGCTTGAACAAATCAAAATGTACATTTCTTAGCCAATATAAAGCAAATACCACGTCACTAATCACCAAAATGATAAAGCAGCATCTTCCTAGTGGAAAAAAATTCCCCTAGAAAAATTTCAAAAATTAGTCTCGCACACGCATACAGCTTGCACTATCATAAAGTTCCACCGATTGTTTTTTTTTAACTGTTGGAGCAATCTAACATAAAAATTGCAGACGTAAGTAGTACTAAGAGCAAGCTAAATAATCAAATAAGGTGATGACGAGCCAAAAGTAAGTTATTAAAATAACACAAAGCATAAAAATTAATAAGCAAAGCTACCTCACGAAATTCTCTAAATAATATTGCAAGTATCTTGTCATTTTGGTAGCGTACTGGCAACATCTGTGGCTACTTGTCGCACAGCTGATAGGTCTGCACCCTGAGAGAAGGCATTTATTAATTGCCCACACTTGGACGGCTTCATTGAATATGAGGCAGTCATCAAATGAGGGTAATTGGGGACGTCGGTCAGCTGAACTGGTGGAGGCTTATAAATACTTTCTCCTGTCACGATTAAAAAATATATCCAGCAATGCAGAATAAAACGTGCACTGGGTTACCAGCGCCTCAGGGATCACGCCTGCCTGGCGCCGAACCTGCTAACACTCTAATATCGACACAACAGTACAATGGAGGGGCTGGGGTTGAAGATTAGGCAGATTTACCGATCGTTTGCTGGTTTCTGAAACATTTTATTCTCCTCGGGTATTCTTTAATATTTTGATGTCGACAAATGAATGGAAGCAACGAGACACTTGTACTCCATGTGACTTTTCCTCAGTACAAACTATTCTTATTCAAGAATTTGAAGCGTGGTAGTAATAAAGAAATCATGGCACTTCGGACATGATCTACATCGCACCGAATGTACACAAACTCAGCCATGAGCTCAATAAGTGATTGCGATCATCACGTCAGATAGTGAAGCATAACACATGTAACAAGTACAAAGTTACTCGGCTGCACGCACAGTTATTTAAGACGCAGCAATATTATGACACAAGAGTCGATATAGATCGCGGGTTTTAAACGCTACCGAAGAGCTCTTTTGTGAATGGAAGGCTGAAATGCCGGGGACAGAAGCTTGACATCGCTCAGGTGGGAATGTAGGAGCGAATGAGACGGAGAATTAAGCTAACCATAGCACTAGGGTGTCGTACATGGAACTGGACCAATCGACGATACTGAACTGAAAGAAACGATTTAGTAAACTTTGAAAGAAAGCAATCAATGCTTACGCGCATGAACATCAGCAACAAGTACACACTATCTACCATCTGCAGATGCTACTGTTAATAAACTTATAAAATTTAACAGGTAGATTGATTGAAACTTGAAAAAAAAAAGAGAAAACCATCTAGTCTGAAAACAACAGTGTTCATTACACTCGTATGTCAACACTACGGAAGAGTGACGCCTCGTAACACTTCAAAGCTGACGGTTCGCTAAGACACGAGCTAAGATTCAGTTCAATGGTGAACGGGTCAGCACAGAATGACGATGCACCCAAGCATTGCTTGTGACGAATATAATACAGCAAAGATTGACACACGCGTATATAAGATGGCTACAGTAAGTTCTAACACATACGTGACTGACCTTAGACGATAAAAGTTAAGCGGCACTTTATTATTCGATTAGAACAGGATGTAGTCTCAGATTTGAAGTAACGATGATGTTTTATACTTTGGCCAATCTTACGTAGGTATGTCAACGCAATAGTGAATCTCTTTGTCCACGAGATGCCAAGATTGGGATTCTAACGGCAGAAAATTCAGATAGTAAGTAGTTATTGAAGTGACCGAGCAAGTTGAGGCTAACCCAGTATGTATCTTGGCTGAATTCTTCATAGTAGTGATGTATATCGCCCGTTTTGTGTGTGTGTGTGGTTAATATCAGGAAATAAGCAGCTTGGAAGAAACAATCTGAAACTACACCCTGCATTATACAATCTCGATGGCAATCATGGTAGTAGTGATAAAGAGGATTAAGTTACAACCAAGACTTCCACAAAGACGGAGCCACGAAGTCTGTCGTGGAATTAGCCCTAAGAAGTCATTTGGGGCAGGCCAAATTCATCAACTGGCAAGCCATCCTTGACAGTGTCAGCTCCAGGCTCTTTGGATGGCGCATTGGGAGCATTGATGGCCTCATCAAGGAAGGTATTGTCATTATCCATGAGTATCTCATCGCCAAGGGCATCCAATTCTGCTTGCAGGTCATCTTCATCAAGTTCTGGAGTGCCGTAGCTGCGACCCAGAGCTTCCTGAACTTCGTCTGCTTGCTCCAACATGTCGGCCATGTCGTCCTAAGAAGCGATGAACATTATCACGTTACCACCAGCAACACATACTGTACACCGTTCAACTAAGATAAACTAAGAGTTGCCTATGTGCTCAATGGAGGGACAGAGGAGAATCGAACTTAACAGTATGCATACACACAATAATGATGAGGTCAGGATAAACTGTAGGGCTGATATGCCTCGTGCAGTCATGCCATAGGCTTAATCTAACGTGTTTCTACACTAGGCATATTAGTTCTCCAATTCAAGAGGGTTACGTAAAAAACAAAATGTACAGAGGTTTTCTATACTCTAATTTATATTTAATAGGTATATGTACTTATATTCCAGCCCAAATACTTTCAGCTTTACTACATGTTTTACAGTTAAAATTTACCACTTGAAGCAACATATTGCTCCTCATGGGATAGGTATTTCCGCAAGGAGTGGCAGTGTAGCCACCTACTGACTAGTTAACATACACCCAAAGCTCCACAGCTAAATATGTTCATTATTAACCTACAAACGGCAGCATGTTACGAATCTAGGAGAGTACCAGTAGGTATGTACGCTACAAACCTGCAAGTCTTCTATCTCATCAATGTTGATATTTTTGAACTCCTTCTTCATATCCTTGACACCCAGCTTCATGGCAGCAACCGTAGTCTTGGTGTCTTTCAACGACTGGGTGGCGTAATTGGTCTGCTCCATGTTGAAGCTCTGCTGTCTCAGATTGTCCGCCTGCGACTCGTACATCTTCTTTTGCTTCAGTACACGAAGTGCCTTTTGTTTGACTGCATTCTTAGCAGGCCCTTCACGCATCTGTGACATAATAGCTAGGTATATCAATGACGCGATAAATATTTAAGACTGGCAACTGGTTTATATCAGCCATCAGTGCAAAAAGCCAAAAAGAGCAATGTAGTTTATCAATGGACAGTCACCAGAAGGCAACTATAGGCAGGAAGGAATTAAACACTCACCACATACATATGGGTAAAGGCCCATTTGGATTACCAATACCACTGCTGGTGCGAATTCTGATGGCCAAATTTTTGACCTAGACAGCATCATCATCAGAGATAATTTACCATAGGTCTACTAAAAAAAATGATGACAGGTAGGAAAAAACTAGAACGCCTCTTGGCGTAAGACCATCACCCGCGGGTGAGATAAATTGAACGACGTCATTTTTGATAGCCAGCTAGCCTAATTCTAGTTTTTCATATGGATGCTGAGTCCAACAAGGTTAGGGAAGAGCGCCCCCTTGAGATCTGTTAATAATAACATAGGAAAAAAATAGAACGTCTCGTTGTGTGAGACGATCTGCCACAGTAGCCTAGAGGTAAATTCACCGAGGTAGAGGAAATTCAACGCCGTCATTTTTTAAGGTCAGCTAGGCCTAGTTATTTGGTATGGGTCACATCTAGGTCAACCCATCAAGCTCCCTACAAAATATTATGAACAATGTTCAATTCCTTCAAACGCCTTTTGTGTGGACAGACAAATATAGAAATATACCTACATATATACGTATTTACAAATATACCGTATATATTGTTAAATTCAGAGCTGGAAATACCGAATGAAATTTGGTATTTCGGTAGTACCGGCGGTATTTTCATCTAGCGAAATACCGTACCGAATCTTTTCTGAATCTTCTACCAATAGCTACCGAATGACTTTCATTGGTACATTTGAATTTCCCAGGCCGACAAAAGATTCTCAGCCCAATATGACCCACCGTCTTTCCAGGAAGATCTTAGGAAAATCCCAAAGATTTTCGTTCAGTTCAGCTTTTTCACGCTGTATTGCACTTCATTGAAGAGAAGAAATGCTGCGCTGTGATCATTGGGCGTAGTGTGTCATATGTTTCACTCACTCAAGTGTCATGTCCTTCCAAACTTAGTGCAGCGTGAACTGCCGGTGAGTGATCATGCATTCCGCATATTTCTGTTAATTTCTTTCTAATCGTGAATATAGAGTGCCACAAGAATTCATGCACGTGTAAAAACGTTTCAGCAATCCTTTGCAGAAAACTTATAAAACGTTTCTTTTATAAGGTGATACGAGCAAATTTTCTAGTGTCCTTTGTGTTATACAGTGGGCTGTTTCGCCAAAACTTTCATGTACACAATGGATCCACCAAAATTCTATACTACCTCGCCCACATGCCGCATTGCAGCAGTTGTCGTTAAAGAAACAGCTAGGTGCCAATGATGATGATGTTGAAGATGCTTCTACTACAATTGAACTAGGTAAGTCTAGTATGAAGTTCATTTATCTTGATTTATGAATTTATTAGCTATTTGGTATAAATAAGTATGAGCAATGTATTAGCACATTTTCTGAGGAGTTCTGGAACATTCTTGCAGATTTAGTCTGTTGAAACTAATGTTACCTCTTCATGTAGAATAATTTTACTCTCAGAGCTTCAATATTGTGTTTACCATTGTTTGCACATTTCAAATGTTAGTTTATTTATTAATCATCATTACACATCAATAATTATTAGCGATGCATCAGCGCGTTTCTGATGAGTTCTAGAACATTATTTCAGATTGCATCACCCTAAAGTCTATATGCCTGGTGCGCATATTTTCTATGTTTTATAAGCAGCTTGCTGGCGTTCTTGCCCCTAAGCTAGCAGTGATCTTTCGGCGCCTGATACGGTTAGGAAATTTTCTCCGTTGTTGGCATGCTGGGAATATTACTCCTATTCCCGAAGGTCCAGTGTCGCCCCAGGTCTCCAACTACCAGCCTATTTTATCGAAAATGTTCGAGAAATTTGTAACTTGAACGCTTTGCCATTTTACTGAGGTAATGGGTTTGCTGCCTGCTGGTCAGGTTGCGTATGGAACTGGTTTGGGTTGTTGTGAAGCCTTGTTGTCGGTGTCACACCATTTAGTCTGCGCTGGATTATCGGTTTGAGGCACGCCTTGTATAGTTGGATTTTAGCCTGGCGTTTGACAGGGTCCACTACAGGGGTCTATTATACAAGCTGTAGTTGGTTGGTGTGGGTGGTAGGGTTCTGTCAATCACTCGTGATTAATTTCTGAGCGAATGGAGAGTGTGTGTTGACGGCGTTTTGAGTGCCTCACTCACGGTGGAGTCTGGCGCCCCTCAGGGTAGCGTGCTTGGCCCGCTGTTGTTCGTTCTGTATACTAGTGACATGTTCTCTTTGCTGGAAAACACAATTATCAACTATGCAGTGATTCCACTTTGAGAGCACTGATATCTGCTCCCCGCATGCGTAACGTTGTCGTGCAGTCTCTGAATGGGAATTTGTCACTCATTAGTGCATAGTGCTTGGCCTGGAGTATGAAGCTGAATGTCAGTAAGACCAAGTCTATGATTGTCAGTCGGTCTCGGACACTTGTACCGCAGCATCTACATCTGGAGATAGATGACACTTTGCTTCAGGGGTCTAGCTCCTTGGAAATTCTTGGTGTTGTCTTTGATGAGAAGCCTACTTTTCAGCCGAATATTAGGCGACTGGTGCCACGTGCTTCCCAGTTGTAATTCGTGACGCAAAATCTGCAAGTTTAGCTACATTTTGTAAGCACGCGAGAGCTGGGTTTTGATGCTGCTAATTTTGAATACTCAGGGTGTAAAACTGCTAAAAATATTGGTCCCGAATCTATATAAGTTGGCTTACATATACCGAAGAGGTGCTCTGGCTAGTGCACTACTGGTATACCGAAGAGATGCTCTGACTAGTGCACTACTGGTATACCGAAGAGATGCCTGGCTAGTGCACTACTGGTATACCGGTAGACTGAAGTTTCGAAATACTCACCTTTGAAACCATAACATCCGGAAATGACAGGATCCAATTTTATTATAGCCTAATCCATAGTAAATTTTATATTGACGAGCTTTCAATTGAGATGCTCTAAGAATATGGCCAGATGAGAGGAATGTGAGAAAAACAAATATGTGCCATCAACAAACAGTAGGTACAGTTTCTGAAAGACAGAGCAGAAATCAGAAGCGCAGCCGTGTAGCCAGCCCTTTTTGTGATACACATGAATATCTTAGCAAAGTGGGGCTCAATGGGAGGCCCATCTCTATGCAGTGAGTTTGTTGTATAATTTGGCATCAAATGGAAAAAAGTTAATGACAGAGTTTCAAAGGTTATAAAATACAAAAAATTCAAGTTTATCCTTAATTCTTGTTATGTTTGATGGCAAATTATACATCATGTGTTATCACAAATGCACAGGCTGCAAGTCTGCCTTCTGATTTCTGCCTTGCCCTGTACAAACACTGGCACACTTTTATCATTCTCAAATTCTTCTCAACCTAACAAGTTCTTAAATTAGGCTATGTCAATAGTAAACATGTAAAATATCAAATTTACAATGGCTTGTGAGGCGAATGGAAACCTGCCATTTCTGGATATCTGGTCCAAGAGAATGGTGAGCATTTCGAAATATCGGTTTACCATGAGTCAACTTTTACAGTTTGACAAAACGTTTAGGCCTATCTAGTTTAGAACCCGAGTATAACACCTATGAAAAATCAACAGAATTGAAATCCTGCTCTTGCATGCATACAAAATTTTGTGCAAAGAGAAATCAAACCAAGACATATACAAATAATAAACATAAAGTCGACTGTTCATAAAAATTACTGTTTCAGGTTAGTGTGTCCCATCTTTAGAAAAAATTGAAATTTTAAGCTACACCCATGAAGTAAGAAGGATTTTTCTTTATAAGCTACTAAAGTTAAGGGAGCATGTGTGCTGTCAGGGGACAGTCTAGTAAGCGAATGAACCAAGGCAGGTGGAGGGCCTGAACGTCAGCTCTTGTACAGTCAGTGGGTGTGAGCTAAGTGGGGACCGCGTGCAGCGGTACAGCCCAGGTCATAAGGTCAAGGTTAGGTCTAGTTCTGTGTATGTACATAGAGGGACTCTAACGTTGTGAGTTCGACTGGATGAGGGGAGTCTCTGATGGAGAAGTCATTCTTGCTGATGGGATGGTTGTTTTCTTCAGCATGTAGGAGGGGGGCTGAATGCGAGGGTTTTGCAAGGCGTAGCTAAACCAGTTTGGCTAGACCCAACCTTAACCTTATGACTTCGGCTGTCCCGCCGCACACCGTCCCCACTGAACTCACACCCGCTGACTGTACAGGAGCCGACATCCAGGCCCTCCACCTACCTTGGTTCATTCACTTATTAGACTCTTCCCTGACACCACACATGCTCCCTTAACTTTGGTAATAAAGAAAAACCTTTATTACCTCATAGATGTAGCTTTAAATTTTAATTTTTTCTAAAGATAGGACACACTATCTCGAAACTTTAATTTTTACAAACATTCAACTTTACATTTGAAACTATGTCTAACTCTAGCTTTGTATTTGGAATTTAACTTATCAGCTTCCACCAGAATGGTTATTGCAGTAATTTGGTTTAGCCTACTCCAGCATTAAAAAACTTTGCACCATTTCTTATCAACAAAACACAAACTAGTAGATAATCAACAAGAAAGGGGTTTCTTTGTCATGCTGATTTTGGAGTTTAGTCTGAAAAATTTACATAACAAATTACCGTAGCTACATAATCTATTCATGTACTATGAGAATATTCTTTAATTTGACTTCAAAGCATGTTGTCAAATATAATGTATATTGGTTCATTTTTCCAGTACAAACACACACTTCCCATGCCCTGCACTCTGCAGAGATTTCTCGTTTACAGCGAACTACAGTTGTGAACCTAGTTCATGTTACACAGGCTCTACATGTCTGATCTCTCACGAGCAAAGACGTCTCAGGGGGCAACTAGTAGAAACATTCAAGTACTTGAATGGCTTCAACGACGTACCCATAACGGGACTCTTTGAAAGAGACCTTAATGATCGCTTGCGAAACAACGGTCAAAAGCTCAAGCATAAAGCTCGAAGAACAACCTTAAGTCAGCAGTTCTTTCCTATTTCATTGTCAGCATTTGGAATAGACTACCTTCCGATGTTCTTTCTGCGGAGTCGGTCAACTCGTTTAAAAATCGTCTTGACATACACTGGGAGAGATATCCTCCTCCTCCACGAGTCGCAAGCACTTAACGACCAAAGCTTTCCAGGCCATTTATGCTGACTTCTTCCCACTTCCACTCCATCTCTATATTTAAGCTGTATATCAGCGGCAATCAATCATGCTTGGGGGCATTCATGGCGGAGATTCTTCTCCCCCTCTGTTTCTATTTTTTATTTTCTTTTTCTCTTTCATCTTTTCTCCTCTCGTTTCCCCAATCCTCCATATCCTACTAACATAATGGCAATAGCTAAAAGAAGCCGGGGTGCTATTCCCGGTGTCTCTTTGGGAATGGGCCTCTTGGTTCGTCTACTGCCGCCTATCTAATCTAATCTACATCCCATACACTTTAAAGAGAACCACAGAACTCACAGGAGTTGTTATGCTGGCAACATTCTTGCCAATCCTCCGGTTCCAGAGTGCATTTAGAAAACTTCAATACACCAAGTGCAGTAGTTTTGATCTCAGAGTTCTTAAATCACCTTACATTTTTAGAATGAAAGAGACTTTAAATAACCAGAACAGAACAGTGCTGCTCATCCACCTTTTAGTGCTATTCATTAGGCTTTTTATGTAGGTACCCTTTTTATGATTAGCTAGATACTAATCTTTCCTATTTTGATACGGTTAGCTACATTAAATTCTAAGTTAATAGGCAAGTTTCAATACCTAGTAGGCTAGCTACTAGTTCTGGCTCTTATTTTGTTGGCTATTTCATATTTAGCTACTAGCTAGAATAATTAATTTACTTTTGTGTTCATACCAGCATTGATCTTAAAAAAGGAACTAATGTTTTTTGTAAAAATAAAATAATGAAAAATTTCTACAGTACCTAACCTACCTTTTTCATTTGATCCTTGTATTTTACAAGTTCAGCATCAAGGCGAGCAATTTTTTTTTCAATGGAGTCAGCACGGCTATCAACTCCAGCAATGCAGTCTGTTAGGTTTGGCGGAGGCTCCTTGCCCTTGCCTTTGCCAAATAGTCGATTCATTCTTGTGTTTTACCAAAGTCAAAAGCACCTGAAACAGTAAAGCTTGGTTAACCTGGGAACACAGATTTGGAAATTTCTCAACATTAACTCCGTATGAAGCTATAACATAGGTAGACCCATAGACTACACCATACATTGACGGGACACAGCAATCAAGCCTATCACAACAGGGCCTGGAGGCAAATTTACGCAAGTTTTAATAAATGAGTTCCAATAATCACGGAGACCTCAAACAAATATTAATATCTCCATTGTAGCGTCGACCGGGTTAATTCATCGCACCTCGTACGTCGGGTGAATAATCGCAGTAGACTTTTCACCTTAAAAAAAAAAATGAAAAAAAAAAAAACAGAAGAAAACTGAATGCACCATCGGAAGTTTATCTTTTTTTCTATAAAATGATGTATTCATTTTGTTGTTAAGTTTGCTTGATTTACTTGCGTTTATTTACTGATGAAAAACGGTCACAGTTTTCCACCTCAAAAAACTTTTTTCGCGAGTTTCGCAAAAGTCTCGCAACTTTGATGCTGGAGACCAGAGTTTCTGGTGAAATTTGTTCAAATTTGGCAGGAACGTAGTTAAAGGACCCATAATAAAAGTGTTAAAAGCATTTTGCTGTAATCCCTCTGGTTCATTAGTTACCTATAACTAATGAATTTAGTGAGTGCGATAATTTACCCCGATGTAAAAAATCGTACAGGGTGAAAAATCAAAATCGCACTTGCAAAATTGCATTTTATAAGTGTTTCGTGGCTCAGAATGTATCAATATTGCTTGTCAAACCATTTAGCATCCTTTCTAATGCAATATCTAACAGTTTGTTTTATGTCAGATAGGTTACAATTTACGATTATCTTATTATTGATTATTATTTGTAGTGTAGGGTGGTTCAAATAAAAAATTGGACAATGAACATCCAAGCAAATGCTATAGCTAAATAATGTAAGGAAACTAATGCTCATGAATGAAAGAGAAATGTCTGTGCAATCATAGACAAGATGTCTTGGAGCTCTGCAATTAGGCTCTGTACATGAAAAAAAAAATTGTAAGGAGTGGTGAACAATCAATTATTTTCCTGTCAAAAAAAAAAAAAAAAAAAAAAAAAACTTCATCTGAAAAAAAAAAAGATGCAGTGAAAAGTGAGATGGAGCATAGCACCATCTATATCATTCAATATGATAAGCTTCCACTTTGAGATATTAGCCTATAGACTTTGTTAAAAAATATGTGGAATTTCAGTGCTCAAAAAAACTATTTTTGTCTTTTTTTGTTGAAAAAGATGTGGAATTTCAGTGCTCAACATTTTTTTTTGTGTCTTGTTTTTTGTGCAGTGACATAGGACAGCTTTTTCTACTAATTAGTATGGTATTTCCTTTGTACTGATTGGTATTGTATGGGCAGGGGTATGTGGAGTTAGCTCCCACAGGAAAGACTTGTGTGCGACAGCCGATGCTAAAGACACTCTACACCGACCAATCAAGCTCAAGCGACAGCCTGTCAATCATGCTGTCAACCTGTCAAGACCCATCAATCATGCTCAAGCGAGAGCCTGCCAACCTGTCAATCATTAATCAAGGGAGAGCAGAAGTGACTCCATGAAATTAAAGTTTTATCAATACGTAGACCACATACACATGTTACAATACTGTATACAAAAAATACATATACATACCAGGAAATTTACATACCTACATACCAACCTGCCTGGAAACATCTTATATAGCTTCCTAGCAGTTTGTTTTAATTTTAGTAACATTTTTACCCATTTTTTACTATTATTATTGTACTGCGATTTTTCACCCCGACAGTGTAGTAAAATCACCCCGTTTTACAGCGAGAAGTCCATCGCGCGGTTTTCAGTTAATAACTTCACTACAAAAACGTACCTCTCCACAAATTGACATGAACGTACCTTGAACATCATACATAAATGTGAAAAGTTTCAACTTCCTAGCCCCAGCCATCTTTTAGTAATTTTAAAGTATGCGGAAAATGTGATGAATCCCCCCGGTCAACGCTATATACCATTAGAATTTGTTCTTTAGTAGGGCATCTAAATTCTCGATCATACGCCGTAAGGTAGGGCTATTTCTTGGTAACTCAAGGTGATGTGATAGTATGGTAATCACATTTTACCTTGGTAATCACCCAAGGGTCCCGAGTGCCTTCTCCACAGGGATGTAGCATCTGGCCGCAGTTCCTGCTGAGAAGGTTAGTTTTGTAAAGTTAGGTAGGCTCTGAATACTTCCCCTTCTGTTTCGGGAGGTGGTCTGCCGATCGAGGTGGCTAACCTACTCCCGCTGGACTTCTACCTTCTTGTATTTCGTTTCCTTCCCCCGTGCGGCGAGGCTGAGCAAAAGCGTTCAGCCGCGCCCGGGGGTTGGAGATGCTCAACTTGCGCCTTTTTCCTGTCAGTAGCGCACTGACCACTTTGAGACCTACCGGCAGAAAAGCCGAGACAAAAATCATCGACAATTTGAAACGCGCCCTAGTCGGCGCACGAGCCTGTGGTTAAACACAGGAATAGTTCGGCGCGATATAGGCAGTGTGCCACTGAAGCGCTAGTAAAAATGTCTACTACTACTACTACATTACCTTGGTAATTATATTAGAGATACTGCTGTGAATTAGAAACGCGGAGTGGGCCTCAAAGATACGCGTGTTTATCTTTGTTAAATACTGTAACTGTTTATTAATTCAACATGTGCGAAGTTCGGGGACGTGCTTGATTGACCTATTTCGATTGAGATAATTCTGTACGGCAAGAATTAAAAGCTGCATTATATATAAATAAGGTTAATTTTTACGCATTCATTCAGCGTTGCCGTATATGTTTAACGTATGCTTAACATACTCGATGCTTTCATTTGATTCACCACTTTGAGTGTAGTTCCCTGTGTAAACGCAAGCTGACTTCGCTGAAATTGTACGCAGGCACTAGCGCATTTCGTTGCAAGTAACACCTGAAGCAGCTCAATCTCAGTTCGTAAACCATTGCTCATGATTGATGTTTTGAACAAATTAAAGCTGAACGGGTTATGTTATTGCAATCACAAAGAGCGATTTGAACGCCGTGTTAGGGCCCCTCTTTAAGCCCCCAAAGGGTCAGTCACGTGGCTAATTACGCCAGCCATGAAAAATTAGTAATAGTTTTTTTAGCACACGAGTTAATTTTTGCTTCTTGATTGTTGTTGCTTGCCTCTCAGGTGCAAAAAACTGTTATTTTTGTATGCGGTTTATATGCAAGTAAAGAAATCATTGGTATTTCGGCTGGAAAGTTGCACTTAAATGAGCACAGCAACAGAACCTGTAATCCTACAAACAAATGTTTATGATAAAAAGTTAGGTCTAAGCCTAGGCTTCAATTCCCCTTAGTATCCAGTCCTGAGGTTTCCAGATTTTTGATCAGGGTCTCTCCAAATGAGGGTGCCAAAATTAGCCGCACATGTCGGGTAATTTCGGCATGCCTATATAGCTTCATGTGGCTGAATTGTTTAGGCCTACTGAATAATGAAGGTCTTTATAGATTTAATGGCCTCACAATGTTATATACAGTAAGCCCTTGCTATTGGCGATGGTTACGTTCCATCAAGAGGTCACGAAAAGCGAATCCGTAAATACTTGAAACATAGGAAATAAACAGGTTACGTTCCTGTAGAGGTGGGTGATGTGTGTGTAACAGCGCGTGATGTGCGTGTAAAAGTGCGTGTATAAGCGTGCGATGTGCGTGTAACAGTGCGTGTAAAAGCGCGTGATGTGCGTGTAAAAGCGCATGATGTGCGTGTAAAAGCGCGTGATGTGCGTGCTAGAGCACGTGATGTGTGTGCTAGAGCACGTGATGTGTGTGCTAGAGCACGTGATGTGTGTGCTAGAGCACGTGATGTGTGTGTTAGAGCACGTGATGCGTGTGGTAAAGTGCGTGACGTGTGTGTAGTAGTGTGTGATGAGAAAGTGTGCAACAAGGAGTGAGCTGTCACAGAGACAACTTCTCAGATTTGTAATTCGGGTAAAGGTTCGTATCCCAGGCATAATTTTTATGCCAAGATTCGCAAGTCGGGTAAAGGTTCGTTTCACGGGCGTAATTTTGGGCCAGGGTTCGTAAGTCGCGACGTTCGACGGTCGGAAAGTTCGTGTGTCGGGAGGTTCGTAAGTCGAGGATCTGTTGTAATTACTTTACAGGACCGCGAATAAGCAAGGGCGTCCCGCAAATAATGGACTATTGCACTTCAGGCCGTCACGAATAATCGAAACCGCAACAAACAAACCCGTGAATATCGAGGGATCACTGTACTGTACGTTTAGTGTATTTTATACGATATGTTGACTATTTAGATTGTTTCTGCTGCTGTATCAGCATTTTTGTTTCGATAATAGCACATATTTATGTCATAAACGGGGCTATTTTGTCAAGTGGGAAGCTAAATTAGCCCTACAAACAGTATGCTGAAATAGTCAGCAAAAAGTGCCGAAATAGCCCTCCCTAAAGCAGCTCTGAGCTATTCTTACGAGATGCTGTTTCATTGGGTATGGCAAAATTAGACGCACACGGGCAAGCTACGAACGAAAATACCCAGTTTTTTACACATAGACAAAAATAAATGTTCGCCTGAAGACTTGCTTGAAATCATCTAAAACTAGGTTTTTTTATACTCAACTTTGACGTCCAACTGACTCTAAAATATTTGTCTGAGGGGCTTGTTTTTTGTCTCAAACTGAAGACAATTTTCTCACCTGACACCTTTGAAATGGACCTTGTGCCATTTTTCTACTGTTGAAACTTTTGCTGCAATGACTAAAAACCTGAAAATTTGCATATTCCAAAATAACCCCAGGAGTGACGGAAAAGCCCAACCATACGGTATTTTAAAAAACTTTTTGATTGAGACACTGTGAAAAAACACCCTACAAAAATTCATTTTCCTGGCACCCTGTTTTTTTCAATTTGTGATTACTCAAATTCTAATGATGCTAGAATAGCGAAACATGAGCTGTTGGTAGCTGGTATATGTGTGTTTATTTCCTATGTATATAATCTTTACTACACTTCATGTACGTACGGGAGTACACACATCGTTCGCCATCTCCACCCCGGGACGTGATAGTACCGGTATCAGGGGTGAAATGGTGAACGTAGAGGCTCTGTATTTACAGTTATTGCATTGGCAGAACCCAATATTTTCATGCATCTAACATTGTTAAGGACAGATAACCCTTTATAGATGCATGTTATTAACATTACATCTATTTCTCATCATCTGAAAGACGATCTACTTTTTCCTTATGAGAGGGCACCATTATGGCTAGTTAGCTACGACTCTCATTCAAAAATCTCTCTGAAATAGCTATGAAACATTAATAACCTGCATCTTTACAGGGTTATGTGTAACAAACAATGTTATGATCGTAAAATATGGTGTT
>LQNS02276703.1:52917-68529 GCA_001587735.2 Parhyale hawaiensis
AGATAAATTGAACGACGTCATTTTTGATAGCCAGCTAGCCTAATTCTAGTTTTTCATATGGATGCTGAGTCCAACAAGGTTAGGGAAGAGCGCCCCCTTGAGATCTGTTAATAATAACATAGGAAGAAAATAGAACGTCTCGTTGTGCGAGACGATCTGCCACAGTAGCCTAGAGGTAAATTCGCCGAGGTGGAGGAAATTCATCGCGTCATTTTTTAAGGTCAGCTAGGCCTAGTTATTTGGTATGGGTCACATCTAGGTCAACCCATCAAGCTCCCTACAAAATATTATGAACAATGTTCAACTCCTTCAAACACCTTTTGGGTGGACAGACAAATATAGAAAAATATATACGTATTTACAAATATACCGTATATATAGTTAAATCCAGAGCTGGGAATACTGAATGAAAATTTGGCATTTCAGTAGTACCGGCGGTATTTTCATCTAGCGAAATACCGTACCGAATCTTTTCTGAATCTTCTACCAATACCGAATGGAAATACCGAATGACTTTCATTGGTACATTTGAATTTCCCAGGCCGACAAAAGAAGATTCTTAGCCCAATATGACCCACCGTCTTTATAGGAAGATATTAGGAAAATCCCAAAGATTTTCGTTCAGTTCAGCTTTTTCATGCTGTATTGCACTTCATTGACGAGAAGAAATGCTGCGCTGTGATCATTGGGCGTAGTGTGTCATATGTTTCACTCACTCAAGTGTCATGTCCTTCAAACTTAGTGCAGCGTGAACTGCCAGTGAGTGATGATACATTCCGCATATTTCTGTTAATTTCTTGCCAATCGTGAATATAGAGTGCCACAATAATTCATGCACGTGTAAACACGTTTCAGCATTCCTTTGCAAAAATATTATAAAAACTTTCTTTTATAAGGTGATACGAGTAAATTTTCAAGTGTACTTTGTGTTATACAGTGGGCTGTTTCGCCAAAACTTTCATGTAAACAATGGATCCACCAAGATTCTATACTACCTAGCCCACATGCCGCATTGCAGGAGTTGTCGTTAAAGAAACAGCTAGGTGCCAATGATGATGATGTTGAAGATGCTTCTACTACAATTGAACTAGGTGAGTTTAGTATGAAGTTCATTTATCTTGATTTATGAAGTTATTAGCTATTTGGTATAAATAAGTATGAGCAATGTATTAGCACATTTTCTGAGGAGTTCTGGAACATTCTTGCAGATTTAGTCTGTTGAAACTACAGTAATGTTACCTCTTCTTGTAGAATAATTTTACTCTCAGAGCTTCAATATTGTGTTTACCATTGTTTGCACATTTCAAATGTTATAGTTTATTTATTAATCATCATTACACATAAACAATTATTAGCGATGCATCAGCGCCTTTCTGATGAGTTCTAGAACATTATTTCAGATTGCATCACCCTAAAGTCTATATGCCTGGTGCGCATATTTCCTCTGTTTTATAAGCAGCTTGCTGGCGTTCTTGCCCCTAAGCTAGCAGTAATCATTCGGCGCCTGAAACGGTTAGGAAATTTTCTCCGTTGTTGGCATGCTGGGAATATTACACCTATTCCCGAAGGTCCAGTGTCGCCCCAGGTCTCCAAATACCAGCCCATTTTATCGAAAATGTTCGAGAAATTGGTCGCTTGTACGCTTTGTCGTTTTACTGAGGTAATGGGTTTGCTGCCTGCTGGTCAGTTTGCGTATGGAACTGGTTTGGGTTGTTGTGAAGCCTTGTTTTCGGTGCCACACCATTTAGTCTGCGCTGCATTATCGATCTGAGGCACGCCTTGTACAGTTGGATTTTAGCCTGGCGTTTGACAGGGTCCACCACAGGGGTTTATTATACAAGCTGTAGTCGGTTGGTGTGGGTGGTAGGGTTCTGTCAATCACTCATGATCAATTTCTGAGCGAATGGAGAGTGTTTGTTGACGGCGTTTTGAGTGCCTCACTCACGGTGGAGTCTGGCGTCCCTCAGGGTAGCGTGCTTGGCCCGCTGTTGTTCGTTCTGTATACTAGTGACATGTTCTCTTTGCTGGAAAACACGATTATCAACTATGCAGTGATTCCACTTTGAGAGCAGTGATATCTGCTCCCCGCATGCGTAACGTTGTCGTGCAGTCTCTGAATGGGAATTTGTCACTCATTAGTGCATAGTGCTTGGCCTGGAGTATGAAGGTGAATGTCAGTAAGACCAAGTCTATGATTGTCAGTCGGTCTCGGACACTTGCACCGCAGCATCTACATCTGGATATAGATGACACTTTGCTTCAGGGGTCTAGCTCCTTGGAAATTCTTGGTGTTGTCTTTGATGAGAAGCCTACTTTTCAGCCGAATATTAGGCGACTGGTGCCACGTGCTTCCAGTAAGATTGGGCTCCTGCGTAAGGTGAATTCTGTGTTTAGTGACAATGAGGTTGTCCGCAGATACTGTCACGCTTTTTTGCTGTGTTAAGAGTAGGCCCTATTGCTCACGGTCTGGGCTTCAGCAGCTGACAAGTCACGTCTGTTGGACCGACTTGTTTGTTCGGCCAGCACGCTGTGCGCAGAAAATATTCTGGTGACACTGTCCCACAGGAGAGGGGATGGCCGAACTCTGTATGTTTTATAAGGTGTACAATAATGAGAGGCATTGGTTGTATCCTTCTGTCCCGGCCCTCGAAGTCTCTAGGAGAATTGCATGTGCTGCGGTTGGTTCGCATTCTTTCACGTCGTAAAATGTTAGGTCCCAAACTAATTAGTTCGGTCGGTGCTTCGTACCGTGGTCTGTTAAGGTTTGGAACTCATTGCCGGCATTGGCTTTCGGTCGTGTTGGCCTGCAGGCGTTTAAGTCAGCTGCAAATGGATTTCTTTTAGCAACATCTCAGGCTTCTCGGTGTTGCAAAATGCTTCATTTGGGTTACCTAGGTATGCTTCCTGTCCGTGGGGGCCCGGGCTCGAAGTTTTAAATAATAATACCGAACCAATACCGAATCATTTGGTATATTTTATGGAAAAATACCGAAATACCAAACCGAATGACCCGTTTTTTAACTACCGAATACCGATACGGCTGTACAGAAAAAACAGAATCCCAGCTCTGCTTAAATCTTTACCAAAAACATTATCACCTCTCTCACTTCGTTCATGGGTGATAATTTATTGAAATGAGTTACCTCACATATTCATTAAATCAAAATACCCTGACACAGCACAGCGTTTAAAAAAATAAGAAAAGATCGAGAAAAGCGACAAACAGTAGCTGCCTCAAACAGAAATGAAATGGGGGCAGGAGGAACCCAAGCATGGAACATGTCGCACGAGAACTGCAAGTTGGGGAGAATAAGAGGTAGGCCTACAGATCAGAACAAAGAACTGTACGTCAGTTGAAGAAGGAAGCTAGCAGTCTCAAAGCTAAGTTGATTCTGAGGAAATCAACAGCTATACCCGGCCATGCGAAACTCTGGGGCAGGAGGCACAGCTCTTCAGTATGCAAAATGTGCCAATCTAATTGATGAAGCCTTACGACCTGAGACCCACTGAAGGGCACTCTCATGAATTCACTGTTAACTCATTGATTAAATTTTTGCATTGCGACAAGTAAATTCACGAAAAAAAAACCAAGGCAGCGATATTTTAACTTCTGAAGCTAATTAATTTCGTTTATGCTGTAAACTTGATTATTAATCAGCTATAGAGCACCAATGAAGTCAATCGCCAAAACCTTTGCACTCATAAGCTCAATTTTTTGATGACTGAAGTTTTCTGGCTACAATGAGGTATTAGGTAATAATGTTGTTGAATAAGCTCATTTGGTAAAAACCTATGTTGAGATTGAATAGTTAAATTAATTAACTATTTTTGCTAAATCTCTCTGTAGGAATATGTAGCTACTGGTCAGGCTAAACCAGTTGTGCTCACAAGTTTAAACTTCTATTATTTTGATCAAGTGTCGGTGGTCTGAGCTAATAGTAGGAATATTCCAATGACTCTTTGGCAGAGTAGGCTACCTCTGTCGGATAGCACTACGATCCCACGCCGCCATAGGTAATCTGCCGGAGGGAGCCACTGCAAATAGGCCTACAGTAGTAGGAATATTCCAATGACTCTTTTGCAATGGTGAGTGAAGGCCGAGTACCTCTGGCGGTGTGGGATCGTAGTGCTTCTGCCGGCGTGGGATCGTAGTGCTATCATAGAGGTACTCTATCTTCACTCACCACGGCAAATAATTTTGATAAATTTTTACCAACAACGATACCATGAAAGTCACTAACACTTCAACCTTCTCAGGCCCTGCTGATAGCACCAGTACACTCCGAGTCACCATCCCCATGTGACGGGCTGCACGGGCATAGGAGCATAGGCTATGCTACAGCAGTGAATGTGCGCTTGATGCTGCTCTTTCAGTATCAGATATACTGCTTCTCTGACGTAATTTTGGAGCTGCGACGGAGCGAATATCTAGATGCAATTCAGAAGGGCGTAAAAACTAAGAATCTAAATGAATTCAAATCACCCTAAAGGTCAATTTGCATTCACTTGCTTACAGTTTCACAATAAAACCGGGCTCACAAAGTTTGTAGCAAAGTACCTCCCAAAGCTACATTCAATGATACCTCGCCTGCTTTTTTACCTAAAGCACGCAAGTTGAACTTAACACTGATCTAGGGTTTCCTTAAACCTAGAATGTGGCCCATTACCTCCTTCTAAGTTCTAGTCCTCTACTAGGTATGCGGCAGAAACACGCCCTTACCCTTACGCAGGTAGCACAGGGAAGATCGTAAAATGTCAGACTGGTGCAGTGCCTCAGTTCGAGAGAAATCGCAGTTTTGAGAATACAACTTCTACAATACGCTAGTTCCAGTACATTCGTAAAACAATATCTTTAGCTAACAACATAGAAAATTGTGAAGTATAGTAGCATTAGCTACCAATTAAGCTTACAGTATTTAGCTTTACGACACCTTGCTGCCGGTAACTCAATATTGTTGGCTATTGCTATAATGCACCATAAATAATGCTGTAAACAGTACACATTTCAGGATTTTTTTTCTAGTTTCGGGAGGTCTCCACTTCAGCAACTTTCTCTATTCTAGGAGTGCTACTGTACTACTCACCCTCATCTGAAATAGTTGTTCCACAGCCAAAAAGTTCATGTGCAAGAGAATTCGGGATTAATAACAAGACGTAGGGAAGACCTTGCCCAAAAGGTTTAGCAAGTTCATCCCCTACATCAGTAGGTACCGATGGATGTTTCCAGTGTGTTCTTTTCGGTGTTTTTATCCAATAGGACAATTAGCTATATCGGAACAACATGAATATCATTTGGGGACAACTATTTCGGAACTGAGGCAATGTATATCACGGACGGGGTGACCACAGACCATACACCGGATTGATGCTTGGCTGCCTGGTAATCAGGTAGCTAAGCCAAATGTCATACAGTGAGATCCAAGTAGCAGTGAATCAGTACCTATTGCTTCCAGGATATGGCTGAGTGATCCAAATCTGAGCCATAGAAAAATAAGAGCCAGAATTATTGAAAATAAGGTCATACTACTAGCTAATTCCAAAAAGCCTCATTAATATAAGTGAGAAGAACGTAAAAGCTTCGAGACTTGTCCCTTATTAATGTCTCTATAGAAAAGAAGAAGCTGTATTTCGAATGAGAATCTAATGCATACAACTGGTTATGAAAATGACAAAAAAAAATGGCTGGCCATAGAACGCGGATGAACCCTGTTCTGGTCATTTGAAATCAGTTTCAGTCTAAAAATGTAAAGTGACGTAGCTAACTCTTCCAAAATCAGAGTTATTGCACATGGTAAGAGTTTCAAAGTTTTATAAATGGACTCTGGAGCCGTGAACCTCAGAGTGCAGTCACATAGATGAAAATGGAGAATGGGCAATAACGTTGCCGGTATAGCTAGCAACTCCTCCCCACGTGTTCTGAAGGTCTTCTAAAATGCACACAGGAAGTAGAGCCCAGGTACTATTATGAACAAAGTTCACAACTGTATTTAGAAACAAGAGATCGGTGAAGTGTGTCTTTGTAGCTACTGGAAAAGTGAACCGATATTCGAGTTCAATTCCAGTTGCAGGTTGATACACAAGAGGGTATGAAAACCCGGTAACATATTTTCAAATCGATGCACCTGCATCGTCCTACACTACATTCCAATAAAGGCAATATCTACAAGACTGTGCCAACCCAGGTGGCTCGTCACAGCAAAATACTCTGGAGCAAAATAGCTGCTCGGGTCACTCTACTACACGACACACTGTAACTCCCCCGAAGCCCAGGCTGTCCCAGAGTAGGACGTCCAGACTAGGCCTTTAAGGCCGACCGCACACTGAGGCGATGCGACGTGATATGACATGCTTTCCTCCTCCCCTGTCCACCATGCGACTGTTGAATCGCATCTCACCCCGCACACTGAAGCGACACGACACGTGTGCGCGCACACGAAGAATGCTTTAAATCTCAAGGCTTATGAGACTTACGCCACGTTCACATTAGCAACTTCTGCTCCGCGTAAGCCTATCAGTCAGTGAAAATGCTGTTGACAGGCTCGTAGGGCTTCACACTTGGCGGGGCGCGTGAACGGTGCGTTGCTACTGCGTAGAACGTTCTCCACAATGAATTTGCAAAATAACCAGATATTTGCAGCGCCAATTCGTTGCAGTGACGAGTCTACTTGTATCAACGACCTACATTTTCAATCAGCTATTTGTAATAATTTATTAGGTCAGTACAAAAGGTCCAGTCAAAACAGTCTATGGTCTGTATGTACAGCAATAAAATGGTAGAAGCAGAATAATCAGCTTTAAATCATTATTAAGCTCTTATTAGTAAAATGTCCTTAAATCTCTAGCAGCTTTCTTTTACAAAATAGAGAACTTTTAGGTTAGGTTCACGTTACTAAACGCCTGAACTGAGTGGTTTTAATATAAAATTTGGATATAAAACAATGAGAATTTGCACATATAAGAACTTATTTTGCCTTTAAAAATTTAGTTTAGCCAACCTGCTTAAATATGCCATAATTTTTGTACGCTTTAGCACGTAACAGATTCATCCACACACAAGATAAAATGTTTACCTTAAGATAAGATATGGCGTCATGGCTGTGGCGCAATTCATGTATTACTGCAAAATTGTAAAGCATTTGCAACATTTTCGCTGCTCTGCCCTGTGTCGAGACAAACAAAGAGTTAATATATGCAAATAACATTGTTTTACGCGTAATTTATATTTCAAAAGCAATTGAATCGGGCGTTTCATAAAATGAAGCTCACCCGAAGTTCGCGTCGACGGCGTCAAAAATACAACCTACAGTATTCTGCCGTCGCTTGTTCTAGTCCTGTCAGTCGTCAGAGTAGCGGCGTCATTCGTTGGCCGACGTGCTGTGACGGCAACGAAAGTTCCTAATGTGAACTCGGCTTAACAATGACAATACAACATAGCATAGGTCCATTCTCATGTTAATGCCACTTGGCATCTTTCTGACCAGGGTTGCGGTGTCGGAGGTTTTTAGGAGGAGTCGGATCTTTGCTATGACCAGGAGTCGGAGTCGGTGTAAAACACCCTCCAACTCCTCTAGACCCAGTGAACAGATTTCTTCATATACCACAATTACCACCTAATGCAGAATTTCCTTTGAAATATCATAATAGGAAAAAAGTTGTCATCGTCACAAAAAAGTCCAGCAACTATGGTATACATATAAATACAAATATTTACGATAGAGTGTAGATATTTGTTTTACTTATTTTCACTGTTGAGAGAAGCAATAAAGAAATTATTAGAATATGTAATAGAAATCCAGCTGTGTGATGACATTTTCACGCCTCTTCCTGATTTTCCCTCATATTTTAGCCAGTTGATAGTTTGCTATTAATATGACTCAGTGTTAATTATGTTAAGGAGTCGGAAAATCCTGAAGACCCGGAGTCGGACTTTGAACCATCCGACTCCGCAATCCTGTTTCTGACTGCAAGTTGATCGTCTTGCCTCGAGACGAGATGCAGTTTATATATTTCAAAAACATTCCTGAAATGCCAAGTGCCGCAGCAACTTGGCTCCACAATAAATCCTGGCAGTTCCTGTCATGGTAGAGATGATCTGTGACATCGTAAAGTGATGGCCGTTCCTGAACCAAGGCAATTAATGCCTCGTTATTAAACTCGACACCTTCAACCATGACGGCAACTGTGCAACTGAAAGTGTTTTCTTCACAGTACATATGGAATGATATTCACTTGCTTCGAAAGTCAATCAGAGAATTTTAGCCTTGATATGTATTAATGTTTCAGTTTAAACTTGTAGCAACCTTTATACAATAGTATATAGAACAAATAACAGCATTCAAAAGCATTGTCTTCATACTTCATTTGCTACGTTTAAATAAAAAGTGCATCAAGGCATCCATCAAAAATTACTCGTGCATGTTTGCAAGGCATCGCCAAATGTCGCCCGAAAACTACTTGAGGACTCCAAAGTAATGAAAGCTTATAGCTAAAGTGCAAGATTATGTTATTTTATACTTAAATATGTGCTATTATTCGTTTTTCCTTGTACTTAAATCAATGCACATCAAGTGCACAGTGTGAGTTGTGTGTACGTTTATAGGCGCGCTCACGAAAGGGCACATGAAATCGCCCGAAAATGCAGCTTGCCACAATTTGCGACCGCGTCGCACAGCGTCGCATGGTGTCACACGAACCGTGTAGCCTCAGTGTGCGGGCGGCCAGCGTTTTGTATGCATTTCTATATACACGTGTGACTCTCCGGCTGTCGCATGGTGGGCAGGGGAGGAGGAAAGCATGTCATATCACGTCGCATCGCCTCAGTGTGCGGTCGGCCTAAGCACCACCATGGCAGAGAGCCAAGCAATATTATCAACTCTCCAGCACAGCAGCATCCCATCACCACGAAAGTCCCCACAACAGTAATACGTATTAACCCCAACACGACAAACAAAACTATCCACACCCACTAAGCCATACAACATCAATGCTAAAATCATCAAAGAGCTCTGAAGAATATAGTACAAACTTACCTAAAGCCCCTAGACAGTCATGCAAGAATCCGGCTGTGCATCTATTATAAAAATAGGAAAATCAATAACCTCATCGTTCGCAATAACATGTTTAAGCATCAACCAAACGACCTTGGTAAGTCCGGTGTGGTGTACCGATTTAGGTGTGGCACGGGAGAATGCATGTCTCTTGACAAATGCTACATCGGGCTTACCAGAATGACGTTGGAAAATAGACTATCATCATAAATATCAAGGCGCCATTTTCAATCATTTCCGTACAGTTCACGACCGCAGACCAACAAAAGAAAATTTGCATTACAATGCTAAGGTTTTAGACAGTGCTATCAATAGAGACCATCTTAATATTTTGGAAGCCCGTCTTATCCCTCGTTACGAGCCAATCTTAATGAAAACTTGATAGATTTTTATGCACTAAAGTTGTTTCGCAGGAATGTTGGAACGTAGACTGGGCCCCCGCAATGGCGGCCATTTCATGTCTTGCTATTGACAGTGTGGGTAGGGGACCTTTGTGCTCACTGTGAACGTAGGTACATTTAATTAAGTATACGGATAGCTCCTATTATACTGAATGCGCTTAAATACGTTTTTCTAGTAACATTATCTTTGATGAATAGTTTACTTTGATTCTCTCCCTGTATATTTCAGATTTTATATGCCTGAGGATGATGTACGTTACATGGAAACGTTGCTTTAATCTTGACGTTTTTAGAAGTGGCCTGAACGTGGTGTCAAGTTTTTAAACACTATGAATACAAGGATTCAATTTTATTATAATCCATAGTAAATTTTAAATTGACGAGCTTAGAATTGAGATGCTCTAAGAATTTGGCCAGATGAGAGAAATGTGAGAAAAACAAAAATGTGCCATCAACATACTGTACATGTTACAGTTTCTAAAAGACAGAGCAGAAATCAGAAGCGCAGCTATGTAGCCAGCGCTTTTTGTGATAACATATCAATAGGCCTATGTTAGCAAAGCGGGGCTCGATGGGAAGCGCATCTCTATGAAGTGAGTTTGTTTGTATAATTTGCCATCAAATGTAAAAAAAGTAATGACACAGTGTTCAAGGAAAAAACTTAATTTTGTAGGTACTTAATTCTTTTTATGTTTCATGGCAAATTATAGCTACATCATGTGTCATCACAAATGCACAGGCTGCAAGACTGCCCTTCTGATATCTGCCTTGCCCTGTACAAACACTGGCACACTTTTACTATTCTCAAAAATTCTTCTCAACCGGACAAGTTCTTAAATTATGTCAACAGTAAACATGTAAAATATCAAATTTACAATGGCATGTGAGGCGAATGAAACCTGCTATTTCTGGATATCTGGTCCAAGAGAATGGTGAGCATTTTGAAATATCGGTTTACCGTAAGTCAACTTCTACAGTTTGGCAAAAAGTTCAACTAGTTTAAAACCGAGGGTATGACACCGATGAAAAACCAACAGAATTGAAATCATGCTCTTGCATGCATACAAGTCTATGATGGATAAGTCATTCTTGCTGATGGGATGGTTGTTTTGCTCAGCATGTAGGCGGGGGGCTGAATGTGAGGGCTTTGCAAGGGGTAAACCAGTTTGGCTAGACCCAACCTTAACCCTATGACCTCGGCTGTCACGCTGCACACCGTCCCCACTTAGCTCACACCCGCTGACTGTACAGGAGCCGACGTCCAGGCCCTCCACCTACCTTGGTTCATTTGCTTATTTAATAAGACTCTCCCCTGACACCACAAATGCTCCCTTAACTTTGGTAATAAAGAAAAACCCTTTTTACCTCATAGGTGTAGCATTAAATTTTAATTTTTTCTGAAGATGGGACACACTATCCCAAAACTTTAGTTTTTATGAACAGTCGACTTTACATTTGAAATTTTGTCTAACTCTAGCTTTGTAATTGGAACTTCAACTCATCAGCTTCCACCAGAATGGTTATTGCAGTAATTTGGTTTAGCCTACTCCAGCATTAAAAAACTTTGCACCATTTGTTATCAACAAAACACAAAGTAGTAGATAATCAACAAGAAAGGGGTTTCTTTGTCATGCTGATTTTGGAGTTTATTTAGTCTGAAAAATTTACATAATAAATTACCGTAGCTGCATAACCTATTACGGTATGAGAATAGTCTTCAAATTTAGACTTCAAAAGCATGTTGTCAAATAGCTATAATATATATTGGTTCATTTTTCTAGTACGATCACACACTTCCCCCATGCCCTGCACTCTGCAGAGACCTCTCGTTTACAGCTAACTACAGTCGTGAACTTTGTTCATCATGGTACACAGGCTCTACGTCCCATACACTTTTAACAGAACTGCAGAATTCACGGGGAGGAGTTGTCAAGCTGGTAACATTCTTGCCAATCCTCCGGTTCCAGAGTCCATTTAGAAAACTTCAACATACCAAGTGCAGTAGTTTTGATCACAGAGTTGTTGAATCACCTTGCATTTTCAGAATGAAAGAGACTTTAAATAACCAGAACAGAACAGTGCTCATGCACCTTTTAGTGCTATTCATTAGACTTTTCTTTGTAAATTCACAAGTAGTTTCATGATTTAGATGCTCATTTAAAACATGTAGGTATACCTTTATAGGCCTATAGAGATACATACTGATGAAAGGTAAAGTCCACAAACAATTAGTCTACCTGTACCATTTTTATGATTAGCTAGATACTAATCTTTCTTATTTTGATGTGGTTAGCTACATTAAATTAGCGTAGTCAATAGGCAAGTTCCAATACCTAGTAGACTAGCTACTAGTTCTGGCTCTTATTTTATTGGCTATTTCATATTTAGCTACTAGATAGAATAATTACTTTACTTTTGTGTTCAAATCAGCACTGATCTTAAAAAAAAAAGAATTGACTAATATTTTCTTGTAAAAATAAAATGATTAAAAAATTTTTACAGTACCTACCTACCTTTTTCATTTGATCCTTGTATTTTACAAGTTCAGCATCAAGGCGAGCAATTTTTTTTTCAATGGAGTCAGCACGGCTATCAACTCCAGCAATGCAGTCTGTCAGGTTTGGCGGAGGCTCCTTGCCCTTGCCTTTGCCAAATAGTCGATTCATTCTTGTGTTTTACCAAAGCCAACAGCACCTGAAAAAGTAAAGCATGGTTAACCTGGGAACACGGACATGTAAATTTATCCAAATTAACTCCGTATGTAGCTATAACATAGGTAGACCCATAGACCACAACATACATTGACAGGACACAACAATCAGGCCGATCGCAACAGTGCCTGGAGGCAAATTTACGCAAGTTTTAATAAAATGAGTTCCAATAATCACAGAGACCTCAAACAAATAATAATTTCTCCATTGTATATACCATTGGAATTTGTTGTTGAGTAGGTAGTAGGGCATCTAAATTTTCTATCATGTATCTTCAGTACCAGGTATCTAGGTGACACTGTATATCATAGTTTTGGACAAAAAGAATAATTGAAAATTCATCATATTTTCTAGGAATATTAAAATTTTTTAGAAAATAGATTGAATGTTCCAATGAACACTTTTGTAGTGGTGAAGCAAAGCAGAGTACCTCTATCGGTAGCACTTAGACTCGCATAGCCGAGGCTTCTCCATGACAGGAGGACAGGTCAGAGTCGTCACACTCATGTAAGACAGATAGTTAAGTACTCTTTTAAATTTTTTCAAAATTTCTCCATTTTTCCATGATTTGTGAGGTATCTCCTCAGTATTCATGCCAAAATCAGAGCTGAGTTCGCTGTTAGGCGTTTCTGTGAAGAGTTTAGACGAAGTCTCAGATTTTTTTTTTTTATCTGGTCATGCCTCCTTGTATCCCACATCCTTATTCCTCCTTGCAGCCTATATCAGGCCGGCCAGTACACTCCAGCTTCACCTGAGTTGTACGACGAGCGATTACACTTATGAGGTCTCCAAAAGGATGGGCTTTGGGAAGGAATGAAACTCCAGAGGTACTCTGCTTTGCATCACCGCCGCAAAAGTGTTCATTGGAACATTCAATCTATTTGCAGTGGCTTGCTCCACAGAGTACCTCTGTCGGTAGCACTGATATATCCACAGCAAAGCGGGAGCGGCGCAGGGAGGGTTTTTGGAGCTCCTTCATGGAGAGTGCTGGCCCTTGGAAGTGCTGTTCCGCGGTTGCGAAGGCCCGTAGTTTGAAGTTGGCAGCTTCCCCTGTAAACAGAAGGCAGAGCAAACAAACCGCTCACCAGCTGACTGCAGGCATCTGCTTCTCCCCTGTACCCGTTTATTTGAGTTTTAACTTTATTGAAATAATGGAACCCATTTCGGGTTCCTGTCCGTTTGACATCTGACTAATCTTGTTAAAGCAATATGAGCAATTGCCTGTAGGTAGGATGCCTTGCAACCACCACTGGAAGTTTAATTTGTGCGGTTTATAATGGTCGCCTATTAAGACACACACAGACAAGTAATTTTAAGCGCTTAGCTACTGCCCTGTCAGGAGCGGCTTCCTCGCTGTTGCGGAGACGTGATTCTGTCGACCTAGTCTAAATAAGTCGTTACGACTCTCGTAACGAGCACTGGCGTTGCGCCATCCCAGCTTCTGGTTCTTTTTTCTGAAAGTCAGTAGCTAGTAGATTTAGAATTTCGCTAAGTTTCATACTAAGAGGTAATAAGAGCGCGTATGAAACGGTTTAACCTCTTGCACCAGCGCATGAGGTCATGAGCTGTGGTCGCCAGGTAGGGTAAAAAATTTTCCCAATTTTTTTTTGTACTTAGTCTAGTAATGTAGTATAGTCTAGTACTAACACCTGTCTGTGCAAGTTAGTGTATTATAAGTATTCAAAAAGCCTGTTAACTCTGAATCTGCTTCTTCTTCAGCAGATAGAGTAAGCTAATCTCAGATTTTTTTTTTTTGACTCAGCCAAAGTTGCAAGGTATGCTCTTGTGTAAGTCTAAGAGCTATATTGTTAGAAGTTGTTTTGTACTTAGTCTAGTAACTTGGTATAGACTGTAGTACTGTATTGTAGCATACTAACATCTGTATGTGCATGTCAGTATAGTATAAGCATTTCCAAAAAAATCTGTCAACTCTGAATCTGCTTCCTTTACAGCAGATAGAGTAAGCTCATCACAGATTTTTTTTTATAGCCCTGAGCATGACCCCTCAGGGTCTGCTATGTTAACAATTGGCCGGGGCTTGGACATGCACTAAGGAGAGCTCTGTGGCTTCCCCAGAGTATAAAACGCTGGTGCTCTACAATTTCTCTAAAGCCTTCACTGCGAAGTGATGAGAGCAGGGTATATACCGCACCTCGCCCTACCCGACTGTCTCACTCAAGCGTAGGAGGGCGTGAGGTCTGTCAGGAGGTAACAGAAAAATAAAAACTTTCAAGTTTTTTTTTTTGTACAAGCCAACTCCCAATTTACGTCTCGGGGAGTTGTTCTTGTACTGGAGCTTCTACAGGGACTTGATACCCGTGAATAAGGTTAGTCAACAGACTTATTCCTTTAGCTGTAACCAGGTCTTGTCCTGGACTGCCGGTGGAGCTTTTTGGCGAACAGGATGTCCTGCATTGGCCCTGTAGTTGCGATCCGCCCAGGAACCAGACTCGGTTATACGTCTGGGGATGTCCATCATTACACTGGACTGTACTCAAAGTTTGCCCACGGCCCTAATTTTTTCCCAAGCCCTGGCCAGTTCCGGCCTTAGTGGGATCTGCCCGTCTAGAATCGCGGTTGGCGTGGTCTGTGTATACCAATGTATCCGCTGGTTGCGTTGGCCCCTGGTGATACTTATCGCCGGGAACAACAATGAATGTTTTCGTAATTTTCAATTTAAATCAGACCTTTTTACTGAAACATATTATTGATAAAGAAGTTTTACTGGGTGTCACGACTTACCCCGGCAAGGTGTCCCGAATTACCCCAGGTTGCGGGAATGGCCAGCATTTTGTTTTGAGAAGAGGTAGGCTAGATAAATTCTGGTTGTGACATTCTATAGCCAACACCCTAGGCTACATACCATCCAAGGTTTTAAGCAACTTTTTGCTCTCTGCCTTTTAGATTTTTCTCCCCATACCTCATCAGGAGGGTTCTAGAAAAAATTGAAAAATACCATTTTCTATAGAATTTTTTCTAGTATTTGCATGAGCTGAATGAGCCTGAATCTAATGCTTTTTACACTGAACCAATAGCAAAAATGTTGAAGTTTATTGCCCTATTTTTATTTTGGTAAAACTCTGCTTAGTTTGGTTTCTACAGCCCTTAATATGTTAGACTAAGTGAGAGTGCTGTCCCGAGTTACCCCGTCATATGGTACTTATAACAAATGGATAAAGTAAACAACTAAGGTAATGTTTCAATTGCCAAATGCAAACAACTACCGAAAAAAAAAAATTGAAAAGGCGCCAGTTTGACATTATCGCGCCGGGTGGCGCGTTGAGTGTTCATTACCTGTGCTTTGAACGTTCTAGTTACCTATTAATACCCAATTTTGAACTTTACCTGTGTTACCTCTTTGTTATACAACGTATTGTGAGACGTATCCTGTCATCAGCGAAAAATTTCAGCCATATTCGTAAAAGTTATGTCTCATTTTCCACCTCTAGTATC
>LQNS02276706.1:4969-15763 GCA_001587735.2 Parhyale hawaiensis
GTCAATTTAGGGTCCCTCATCGTGCATCGCCTGGCCTCTCGGTGCTGGAGTGCTCCACGCAGTGTAAATCCGTAGCGTGCCGTCCGGGGAATCGAACCCGGGCCTCCGTCGATGCGATGCCGAACCGTTGTCACTTCACCACCGAGAGGTGGTGGAGCACAACGTGGCAGATGAGCTTTAATGTCGACAAATGCAAGTGAACTCTTCAACTCCATTGAAAGTGAATGGGACAGAATTGGCTCCTGCCACCCACAACGTGACTTGGGAATCACTATTACAAACAAACTACAGCACAGTCAACAAGTAGACAAGAGTGTGAAAATGGCAAGCAGAGTACTCGGGTTCATCACCAGAAATTTTAATATAAGTCCAAGGGCATCATCGTACCCCTGTACAAGGCATTAGTGCGGCCACACTTAGAATTTGCTGTTCAATTCTGGTTGCTACATCTGTGCAAAGATATCGACAACATGGAAAGAGTCCAATGCAGAGCAACGAAATTGATACCTCAGCTGCAAAACAAGCCTTATGAATGTCGCTTAAAGGAACTGGGTCTGATCTCTCTCGAGTAAAAACGACTCAGAAGGCAACTAATAGAAACATTCAAGTGTTTGAATGGCTTCAACGACGTATCTACAACGGGACTCTTTGAAAGAGACCTAAATGATCGCTTGTTAAACAACGGTCAAAAACTCAAGCACAAAGCTCGAAGAACGACGTTAAGTTAGCAGTTCTTTCCGTATTTCATAGTCAGCATTTGGAATAGACCCCCTTCCGACGTTGTTTGTGCGGAATCAGTCAACGCGTTTAAAAATCGTTTTAACTTACATTGGGAGAGACATCCCCCACAGCTAAGGATTCCTCCTCCAGGAGTCGCACACTCTTAACGGCTAAAGCCTCCGGGCTTTTTAAATCTGTTTTCTTCTCTCTTCCGCTCCAACTACACTGTCTGACATCTTTAACTCCGCATATCAGTGGCTATTGATCATAATTTCATGCATTCGTGATCGTCCTTTTTGCTGAGACTCTTCTCCATCCTTTACTTTTTTTTTCTTCTTCTCTTTCCCCCTGTCGTTCATATACTACTCACTTAACGGCAATAGCTCTTAGAAGGCCGGGGCGCAAGTTTCGGTGTCTCTTTGAGAATGGGCCTGTTGGTTCGTATACTGCCGCCTATGTAATCTAATCTGTTCTACAGCTAGTGCGGTCGCTGTTTAACGGACCACATATTGTACAGCTAGTGCGGTTCCTAACGGACGGAGATCTGAAGCTGAACGTTCCTTCAATGCTAAAGACTGACTGCATGAATGACAAGAATCCTGTGATTGGTGGGAATGGAGCAAACATCAAAAAACAAACAAACAAAAACAATCCTTGACCATTTAGGCAGTACGGCGAAATGTGGTTTCTGGCTCCATACCCTCGTCGGACCTTCGTATCCTGCTGCTGGCTTCGCTGCCAGTTAGAGACAAATTCCACGTTTTTAAAACAAAAGCTTTTATGACCGACGACATGTAGTCGTGTTTAAAGTAAATATACCCGGCGCTGCACATCATATTGCCGGTCACGTTGCGGGTGCAGCAAACAAAAGCTTCTATGACCGACGACATGTAGTCGTGTTTAAAGTAAATATACCCGGCACTGCACATCATATTGCCGGTCACATTGCGGGTGTAGCAAACCACGTTACTTTCTCGATCTTGGCCAATGGTGCTTACGAAATTAAAATGAAAATATGAATGAAATATGACTGCAACTAATTGATTTAAAGAAATTTGTACAGGTATTTACAATGTTGTTTTACGGATAGAATAGATAATTAAGGTAGGATATAGGTAATGCAGGGTTGAGGGAAGGATAAGGCTAAGAACCTTAGTACTTGAGCATGGAAAAACAATGGCTGTAAAGAAGAAAATTGAATAAAAATAACAACTAGTTTTACCTTTGATGCATCGCTCTGGACTAGAGGAAATTAATATTAGGGACAGGACCACGCCGAAGGCACTTAAATATGGAGGATAATTAAAAGCTAAAATTATATAAAAAAAACAAGCACGGGAACAAAGGGATATGTCAGAAATTCTTATACAACAGATTTGAAGACAGTAAAACAAGGGCAAACAGGCAAATTGGGAAAATGTGCAACACAAATAATACAGCAGAACAAACATTAAAAGCTAAAAAATAATATAATTGGAGAAAAACATGAAATAAAAGTAAATTTGTTGAACAAGTGAAAGGGGATTAACTATATGAGCACAATTACTATGGAACACAAGCAAGGACGCAAGATAAACAACTATGAGAACAACCAGCATTCGGTGATATAGGTTAAATATGCACTGCGTTCTGATCGAAGACATTCAGTGGCGTCTCGTGTCCTGTTTTAAGTGGGACCCACCGTATATATTATTTTTAAGCCACTAGGTGGAAAGGCTATTTTCTATGCTGAATTCAAGTTTTATCATATTCAAGACCTGAACTCTGCATAAAAAAATAGCTTTTTCCACCTAATGGCTTAAAAAAATACGGCTGGCCCCACCTAAAACAGAGCACTAGCCGTCACTGAAGACATTAAATGGAAAAAAGCCATTAATAGCTCAGGCTGCGTATAGTGGATAAAAAATGAGTATGTTGACATGGCCTACAACAGGGAAATATTCGAAATCGTACCACTGGCCCGGCTATGGTGGGAAACTAAAGAGGTAGGTAAAACTTTACATGATGTTTGCCCTATCAGAAATTATCGTAGGAAACAACTATGATTATGGTCGAGCTTGGATGCAAATAATTCATAATCATCGGCATTTATGGTGCGCACTCCAACTTTTACGGTGCATTCACATAATTTTTATTGAGAAATTTAATGCATATGCTTCGTAATTTCTCATCTTTTGGTCACTTAAAAACTGCGCCTGTAGAACTTGTCAAGCACCCATTCACGTTGCATCTATTAACTATCTTGAAAAATTGAAGATTCACGTATATTAAATCTTTATTGTTTCGTTCTTTTGGAGCTACAGCTATTTTTCACTAATCACACAAAATTAAGAACTAAATTGCACTAACTCTACTTCTAATATATTACTAGAGGTCCCAGCCGTCAAAAATGACGGCAAAAATTTTGTGATTGAGCTTTTTATTGTTCCGGTTCCCAGTATAGGTTTTGCTGCATTACAGGTCTCATCCCTGCAGGCCTGATCTTCCATTAGTGAAACGCAAGCTGCACAACCATGAGTTTTGCGATAGCAAAATATCCCCGTGGAAGATGAGGAGTGAATATCAGCTTGGAATTGGGAAAACGTGCAAACGTTAAACTGCACTGAGAAATATAGTTCAGTCAAAATACTCACCGGAAATGCCCAGGGCTCACCGTATCGTGGATATCAACTGACTGTTGAAAATCCAGCGTCGAAATTTGGCTGCGATGCAAACTCAGTATAAAAAAGCGTCTGCTCAGCGTGAAGATTTTTTGAACTGCTACGACACGATTCAGCTAATGAAAGCTTACATAAGCGGAATGGATTATGTACGAAAGGAACGAAAACTCCAAGACTGAGGAGCGAGACTGAGCTTCTCTAACTGCCGGGGATTTAAAGCCCCATGTATATAGAGCTCGGGATTCAAAGGCCGGAGATCCAGAGACATGCTATCCAGAGCCGGGGATCCGGAGGGCGGAGATCCAGAGCCAGGCCCTCAAATTTCCAACTACCCTATTGCCATTCATTAGATCGCTACGCCCTTAAATTTATTCATATCTTATTCCTACAGAGCGTGACGGAGAGACGGACTAACATTGCAGCAAGCCAGGGAGAAAGCAAGCAAGCACGCACGCACGCGACCAACAACTGTGTTTTATTATACAGTGATGACCGAGACAAACCGGTAGCATGGATACCAAACGCTTTCAGAACTGTGATGCCTTCTATATTCCTTGATAGAAGGCAACTTATCCGGTCGTGTATTATTGTAGGCCCTGGTTAGTGTCGTTTTGAATAAAGTCTACACGACGGCTCTTTCTCTGCGCTCAGTCATGTGGCATTCAGTACCTTCTTGTACTCAGTTTACAGAGAACCTCCCTAGCGATTGGTTATCACCCGCGGACGAAGTGAGAGAGGTGATTATGTGTTCGTTGAAGATTCAAGTATTCCTCTTAAAATTGAAGCCTTATTTACACTTCATATCGAGTTCACAGGGCTCTTCACACAACGTATTTCATCACACCATGGTATTTTGTCCATGTGATTCTTTCAACTTTCTGCTCTGACTTAATTGCCAGCTGCTTGAGCGGCACCCATACACATAACACGGTAAAATGTTGTCGCTAGGTCTTTCGCATAGAGAATATAACACTGCTAATACTTTTGGGTAGGATTAAGAGCCGAATTTACGAAGGCATAAGGTCCGACCCTTAAATACTTCGACTTGCCTATGAGACGTCATTTAGCTATATGTAGCATGGCTCAGGTTTATTTAGTCCCATAGAGTCCTCCCGTTAAACGCTTTGCTACCTGTATTCAATGGTGTTGATTAAACGTACGGTGTGCCGGTAGGCAGATATATCCGTATGGAAATATTTTGCTAATATTTTGGTGTTGAGTAGTCTAGCCTGCTCTCTCATCTTCATGTGCGATTGAGTTAATCTTGCCCTTAAAATTTAAATTTGCTTATAATCCCGATCAAATCAACGGGCTTATCTTGTTGCGATGACATTCGCTACTGCAGAATAAATTTCAATAAGTTGAATCTAAGTGATAATTATTTTACACAAAATTAGATTTTTTTCGAATATAGGAGGCGGGCTACCGCGCATGGTCAACAAAAGATGCTACAAGTTCGGCTACTCCAAACTAAGCGCAACTGTAATTACATAGCGAATTATAATAATTATCAGGACAGTCAGAACAATTGAATGCGTCCTTCGAAATCCTTGCGCGTTGCGGCGAGAGCCCGTACACTGTACCAGGAATAACACTAGAAAAACAGAAAATATACGAACACGAAATACGCTATGTTTGTTTTGAAAGAATAGGCGATTTCAGCGTGCTGATATCGGCTCCATCGGTTCGTTAGGCTATAAATATTCTAGAAAGAGGCCGTTCCACTTGGAATCGTGCCATAAGATCATGGAAATGGAATGTGTCTTTCAACAGATGTATAGTGCTGGGTATAAACAAAAACAAAAATATAACGAAACGATGTCATAACTAAATGCGCGTCGTTGTTCATTTGAATGAGAAACGTTTCTACGTGTAGACCGCGACACGAAAAAGTTGAAAGACAGATCGTGTTCGTTCACCAGATCGAACACGTTGAGGTGAGCTGCTCGTTAATTCGGCGATAGTGAACTCAAAGTTGCGTTTACGAGGCTCCAACAAATAATGAGGATGACTAGCTGAAGATTTTTTTTTCTACTAGCCGTTGTTCAGTTTGCTCAACAAATGCCCTTAGCTAAGATTCGTACATCACTTCAAGCTTGGAATGAGTTGCAACTCAAAATTCTTAGCAAGTGTCTGCTATTTAAGAGGCGGCAAAAACTTATTCGGTCGCGGAGATGACAATAATCGTTCTTTTGACTAGTGTGTGTGTATACCACCTATTATACAGTGGAACGTTGTCAAAAAGTTGTAGGCTACAGCTAATCTACAAGTTTAAAATAACTCCCAATGACGTAGTAAGATCGTTGCGGCGTTGCCCAAACTTATTTTCTATTCATATTTTCTAAAATCTTGAAGAAATACTCGGAACGCAGTTTTCATTATCTAAATTAAAAAGTTAAATTGTGAAGATGCATGCTCCAGGCACCATCTGCATTTTCCCCGCGGGACTCTCAAGCACAGTTCATTTAAAAAAGATAGTTGAGTCAGATTTGTGTGTTTGCAACATGCCCTTGAATTTTCAGAATTGTGACGTCACAATTGCGTCACGCGATTGTTGCAGCGAGGAAGCTTTGGTATTTCCACAGTGGCGTGACTTAATTTTGACGTCACAAGTCTAAAGATTTGAAGGGTGTAGCGCAGACACTCACATCTGACATAACTACTACAGTAAGTGAACTGTGCTCTCAAGTGCAGCTCACTCCTTGGATACGTTGTATATTGCCTACAAGAAAAAGAGGGGGGGGGGGCACCAAGCCAGACTTTGACCCCGGGCCCTGGACACCTCAGCTACGTCCCCGCTCTTTGCCATGTAAACTAAGGCCGGGGCCCATCGATGCAGCAAGCGACGTAACAAATTTGTTGCATGAAAAAAAATATGACGTCGAGTACAGCAATCTGCTGTCCCCACGGACGCAACCCAGATCGCACGACACACTGCACATTGCTGTCGGTCACAGGTAAATTGCCTCCCGCAAAAATAGTGCATCGCTTCTTGTGTCGATAGGGCCCCGGGCTAGCTCCAATTGTGTTCGTATATTTTTGTATTGCATACAGCTTCACGTCCGGTAATAAAAATAAAAAGTTAATAATAATAATAATTTTATTGAAACATGAAGGACATTAAAAAGGTATCACAGGTAGAATATGAAGCAATAACGATAGTAAAGTACGCATCACGAGTCATATCCATGGGTAGCTTAATAGCTAATCGGGCAACTACACACAACGGAGATACGACATACTGGACATATCACAATAAAGTCTGCTCCAGTTTATGCCAGCGGGAGGATCCCACGCCCCTGAACATGGGTGGCCGAACCTATCTAGCCGATGATTCTCCCTTTAGTGGCAATGAGAATTCATTGGATGCCAGTATCATACGACATAACTGTACGATGCGAACATATGTTGGCAATATGGACAGATCATCTCTCATGTAGCCCAACAAAGCGAATTAGTTTAGGTATACTTTTACTACTCACAGGATCATAAGCGTATTATTAGAGTAGATGCCATTATCAGCCATGTGTTTAGCACATGGAGACCTACACACCCAACATGTACAACTTAAGCCGCTTCTTGAAAATACACTCAGTTGGGCGTAATCTAATGTCCTCCGGTAGCTTGCTCCACTAGTGTATAGAATGAAATATGAAAGGAGACTGACACTTAGACTTACTATAAAAAGGCGGATATAAAAAAGGTGGATTTAAGTTACTGCTATGTAGATCGAAATCTGTCTTTAAACAGATCGAAAAGTACTTCCTTTTCTAGCATTTGGAACCAGATGCAGAACCTTGTTAACTACTGCGTGTAGTCAGCGGCGTTCGCAGGATTTACCTATGGGGGGGGGGGGCACTGACAGAGCTGATGGTACCAATGACTAGACACAGAAACAGGGTGTATAACAACCTTGACAACGCCCTGAATTGGAAATTGGCCTTGAATTTGTTGAATTTATGCAAGCAAATGAGAAATAGCCATGAATTTCATTTGCACAATCATTACCTACCTATAGTTACAGGGTTATGGCAGGTCAGGCAAAGTTGAAGGAAGACTACTGAATGCAACTGTAAAAAAATATTTTACCCGAATTTATCAGAATGGTAAAAGTATATAATCAAAATCGCTTATTTGTGATGGGCTGTTCACATCAGATAGTAATACAATATTTCACAATTATCACGAGATTAGCCTTGAAAACCTTCAATAAGCCTTGAATTTCATTTTGTCAAGTCGTTATGAACCTGAAAAATTATATGTTCATGGTATATAATGAAAAAATGAATTACTATCTGTTGTTTTATGCATACCTGCATGCTAATACGATGACAAAACAAAAGGAAAAATCCAATCCATATGATAGAACTGATAGTGAAAGGAAACACCATCCGATAAAAGAATTTCTGCAAAAAAAATTAAGCTTATATCCTATGCTAACTATTGAAAAGATCAGATAATGCTGCCAGTACGTTATGATGTACATTAAAGTGACAAACAAAATGATAGAAAAACGGCTAACGTTAGACCCAACAATAATGAAGATAATTTTTAGAAATAACACGTACTGTTTTTCCCGCTGGGGTTTTACCAAAACTCTAATTGCTTTAAACAATCACCGGAAATTTAAACGTTTTGTACCCGTTTAAACCACACCTGTATAACAGACTAACAGTTAACCATCTTACACAAGTAGTTAAACAGTTATGCAAAACGTTCAAACTGTTAACTGTTTCCGATAAACTTGTACCAACCAATAAAGTTGTACTGACCAATTGAAGAGCTTAGTATCGCATTAGTACTTCAATAAAGAGATCAAATACAGTAATATTATAAAGTTTGTAGTCCAGCTGAGCATAGCACACCCTACAACTGTTACACAGGTGTGGTTTAAACGGGTGCAAAATATTAAAGCTTTTGGTGATTCTTTAAAGCAATTACAGCATAAGTAATACACAAACGGGAAAAACTATATATATTTCCACTTATACAGCAAAAACTTCATCGAAAACAAACAAGCTGAAACAACTTCATCGCAACTAGATACGGCAGTGATGCGAAACATGGATGCCTAATTGCCAATTTGAAAAAAATATATACATGATTTCTTGTTCTTTTGTCATTTTACTCTCGTTTAAACTTTGAAGATATAGTTGTGAATATCTGTGGACGTACTTCATTGAGAAATCTTTGCACATGCTATAAGCTGACTAACAGTAACATAAGTGCGATTTGCTTTTCCGAATTCATCAAATACGTCCTCTAAATTTATCTTGTCGTTATGGATATACATAAGCATTAGCCATTCTAATTATTTTTCTCCCATAACTGAGCGATTTTCGGTCTTCAGCAGCTTCAATTGTGAGAAGGAATGCTCCACGCCGCATCTTGTAATTGGGAAAGTAGCGAAAATGTGCAATAGTTTCTTGATATTTGGGTGTTGGTTACACTGTCGATATTATTATTATCATTAAAATTTAACGCTCGGGCCACCACGAACAGGTAGTTCAACCCAAATGAAGCACTTTGCAATCCTGGAAGCCCGAAACGTTGCTAAAGAAAATCCAACAAAAAGCTGTTAACAGCTGATTTAAACGCATGCAGGCCAGTAAGACCGAAAGATGATGCCGGCAATAAATTCCAAACCTCAACAGACCAGAGCACGAAGCACCGACTGAACTGACTAGTTCGGCATATAACATTTTCAGCCTGAAAGAGTGCTCGTCAACTGCAGCACGTGTAATCCTTCCAAAGACCCTGAGGGCAGGGACAGAAGAATATAACCAATATCTATCATCGTTGTAAGCCTTATAATAAATGAGTTTGGAACGGGTTCTGGTTTAGGTAGGCTCGTCGGAGTATTTCCGTATGAATGAATGGATCGGTTTTACGTCACGATCTCCCGCATCTCCCAAGTAAGGATATCGGGCTTGAACGGTGTCCAGCTAATGTCAGGACTTTGCTGGAGCTTACGCTCTTTATTCACCGGAAGCCCTTCCTGCCGTGAACCAATGACGCATGCGGGACTCGGACGCTCGACCTGCTGATGCAGCAGCGAGCGCTCTAACCACTACGCCATATAGTTAGTTCCCAAGATTTATATGTTTCTGTATCCAAAGACTCAATGCGTGACGGAATAATTTGTTGCAGTTTCGACGCTGGACGGTCTTGAGGAAACCTGGTATCTAATTCAGGAATCAGAAAATCAATAAAAGGATTAAAAAAGTTTCCTTTGTATTGGTCGTGGGCTGATGTAGTTTCTGTTTCAAGGATGCTTCTGTTGTCCAATAATTCTAAGTCTCTCGAAGTTTCTTTCAACAATGTTTGAAATTTCTTCAGCAGAACAAAACACAGCTTCAAATTTATCTCTGCATGATGGTAGAAATCGGGCACACAAGGACATGAAGTCAAATACTGCAGCTACATCCTACAGTGAGGAGGGAAACGGCCCAAAAAAGGCTTAGTTATTCCAAAACAGTAACGTATGATTCTTGGGCAATTAAGAAGTCAAATTTATCAATGGCGCTCTTGTAACATATTGCTAGAGATGATATTTTAGCATCTGAAGAATTTTCCTGGATACCGTTAAGAGTACCTATATTATGGCTGGGAGGAGATAATGAAATAAAGGGTAACAGTATCGCGTTGCCTGCACCCATCTTGTCTGACACAATGATTTCAATCTTTTGTTTTGTTCTGGTCTGGTGTATTCTCTTCGATGCGCTTTTCGAGGATATTCAACTGGTTGGAAGAACGAGTAACAAACGCAATTATATTTTCTATATATTGCTCCCTTAACATTCCTGATGCTTTGAACTGCGAGGAAGCATCGCCTAAGGCTAAACTAAAACAATGACTAGCGCAGTGGGTGTACAATGCCAGTGGTTATCAATATCATAAATGAAACCGAGACAGTAGTCTCTGCCAACGGTAGCATGGCGAGCCACGACTTTGTACCGCACATTGGAAGATTGTTTCTTTATACTATAGCAGTGTGTGTACGGCACCGGGACATTCGTAGGTTTCTTGCTGGAGACCGTAGTAATTGCAAAGCGATTGTAGACCTTTGGCTGATAACCGAGCAAAACTCGAGTCGAAACAATTTTGCCGGTTAAAATGCCCGTGTTCAGTGCGCTACATGAGATGTATATATGTTAAAGTTACAAATATTGGCCTAAATTCGTATAGCCACGGCAACTCTGCTGTGTTTAATTACCACCCTCTGACGATGAAAATATACGAAAAATTTGCATTTCAAACATGTAACCTATTCTTCACACCTATCTATAATCTATAATATTAATAGCGTTGTTCCTTCGTTCCTTCCTTCGTTCCTTCCTTCGTGTGTTACGCCTGAATTCAATGTTCAGCTCGCATTTGGCCTTACATGCGAAATCCGGTATCTGTGCTACAG
>LQNS02276712.1:14320-32055 GCA_001587735.2 Parhyale hawaiensis
AATGAAGGACGAAAATCGCCAATATATTTGCCTCTCGCGTTAGCTGTAGCACAGATACCGGATTTCGCATGTAAGGCCAAATGCGAGCTGAACATTGAACTCAGGCGTAACACACGAAGGAAGGAACAAAGGAAGGAACGAAGGAACAACGCTATTAATAATATAGATAATTGAGCTCTACGCCATTGAGATATGTCACTTTATCGGCCGGCAGATTTGTTTTTTGTTTCCTAGGTTCAATGTACATGCAGGCAGTTTTCACAGTATTGTATTCAATGCAAAGTTTACTAGCTTCATTTTCACAAATTCTAAGTAGTTTTGGGAGTCCGCTGGAATGGGGAGCTGCAAGAACCATGTCATCAGCATAGCTTAGCGCATTTACTGCCTTACCATTATCTGGAAAAAATATAAATTTTGTCTTGAACTTATTTGGTCTACGAAGGAATTTACCTTCAGTATTGTCATCAAAACGAAGATATGATAGTTCTTTTTAAATACCACACTAACATTAGAGAAGTGTTGAACTATCCATGTCACCCAACTATTTACAATACATCCTGCAGTTTTGAGCCATCTTCATTATTATACGACACTCAGTAAATGCTAGGCGATCCATTGTTCAAGCAGGTATGTTTGGCGAGTGAGTTATGCGCTAGCTTTGCTTGAGTATCGAACAAATCTTTCTCATTCGCACAAATGCTGGCACTCGTATTTTTACAGTCTCTGCGATCGCGATACATGACATTGCTCCTCATGCTGCTGGGTCTCGGGGGAGTCATGTGGATTGTGATGGCGATGCAACTAACGCGATGGCGGGGCATACTGCGCGTGTCAACTTTCCTTGCAGAGCACCCGTATGAAGGTAACTTCTATGCTATATACTTCAACGCACCGAACTTCCCACTGTGAAATCTAGAGGGCACGATATTATTTTCTGTAGTCACCTGAATAGATTGTAGTTAGTCTGATATGTGACAAATTTGCAAAGAATTCTTTCAATTGGCTTAAAGACATCGCGTTTGACAGATCAACTAGATGTTTGCAAAAATAATTTCTGGTATGGGGCCTCCCAATAATCTGCCCATATGAAAAAAATGGCTGCTATTTTTAAATATGGCCGAAAAAAAAAATATGCATACATCATACCCGATAAATCTGTCTAGCACTCTAATTTGGTGCTAGATTTACCAAAGACAGCGTGAACATGCCCAATAAAAAGGACGAAATAGAATAACCACAGATGTTGGGGCAATCTTAAGACGCTCATTCTAGAGATTGGAACCAACGTATCAACTGTCAACCAGTCACTGATGAAAATTTGTAATGGCAACAGAATCAAGACCCACTAATGAAGGGGCCAAGCACCGCACCCATTTTCATCAATAAGATATCATTCCAGTGGCACAAGTTATCCAAGGTTCGACGATGATTATAGTACTCAGGCTACCCTCCGTCAAATACACGCTAATCATTCGGTAGTTTGGATACACTGCGGGGAATTTAAACAAATTGAGTAATGCTTTGCTGCTAAAGAATGTGAATTTTTTTATGTGTCATCTGCAGATGGGGACAATTGTGTTGCTTAGATGAATTGAAAGAGAAGTCTTATCTCGTGTGACAGTTTGAGTTGGCGGTTGTAGCGTTTCCTGCAGAAGCATGATAGAAAGGAAAGTGTCCTGTGTTAAGTGAAGACAGGCCCTTTCGTTCTCATTTTAGACAGCATTGCTACTCTAGTCTACAATATAATAAAGACCGATGTGTATTTATCCAGCTGCTCATCTGTTTGTTTATTTATCCATTTTCGGTCACGCTTGAACAAAACAGATAGGCAGAAATTAGCCTAGGTTGGAGGCTCTGGTCATCCTCACAAGTTCCATTGAAAACTGATAAGTAGAAAAATAGTCCGCGTTGCAGATGGTTGCAAATTTACACTATTTGTATCTCAATTCCGGTCTTCCTGTGATAACGTTCAAGTCCACTCGATATAATACGCGCAGCTGCTCTAAGTAACCTCTTGCATCATGATTTCCACTCGCTTCCAAGGTTTACCTTCATTCAAACTTCACCTGCCCTTAGTTTACACTGATACTGCTTCAGTGGTCACCAGACGGCTAAAGACACGAGGATTTCTTCGCAGTTAACAATTTTCTCCATCCTGGGTTCTTCTTTCAAGATAACAGCAATTAAATTGGGGAAAAATACTTCCGAGTTATGTCCCACAGCGAGTATCCTGGATTCAGGGCTTAATATTTATTAAGAAAAACATAGACTGCAGGTGCGAGCATAAAAACATTTCATTTTAGGAAAGATTGGTGTTGTTTAGCCTGCATGATCATCTGCAAGTTCCCCAATTAAGTTGGCAGTTGCATTGCATTATAGATAAGGAAGTTATGATATCTGGTTATTAAGGACTGTACAGACTTTAGTTTAACATTTGGTAAGGCTTTCGGCACAGGTCGAAGTAGTGGCTCCTTCGCTGTTAGCCGTGAAGAAGGCACTAATTCGACCTGTACCGAAAACTTGGCCAAATATAAACTTGAAGTCTGTACTGTCCTTGGTAACCAAATATCATGAACCTTGACAGACGTCCAACAACATTTTCAATAAAGAAGTTAATAAAAACATCAGCGAAGACCGATCATCATAAAATTTTCGCTGTTATTTTTTGACAGCGTGGGCACTCTAGTATCTAAATATTTTTCTTGTCACAGCTATGGGAATGAGATGCAAAAAAAAATGAGCATTAGCAAAGGTATCTTAGATACGAGGGTCGCAATCGGGAAAACCAGCTGTGGACCCGAGCTCGCTTGCATGACTCGATACATACGTATTCAAAGGACCATCGTAAATGCCACTTGACTGCACCATAATAATACTTTTGATTTTTCGGGCTCAATACCGAATTTCAATTTGAGAAGCTTTCTGAGAAGTGAAAAACATGAAGAACTAATTTTCTGCCATTATTTATAATGCCGGCTTGAGCAAATAGTAATTGCTATAAACGTATACAAACCAAATTTTCTCAGCTATTCACTAACTGAGCCTTCTCCGCTAGAACACCTGAGTCATCACCCCTTCGGAACCTCTCTGTCTACCCCGCGTCGCACAGAGACGTATTAACTGCTTGTCGTGGTAAAGTTAATTGCATGCACTGCAGGTTCATGTAATTGTTTACGTGCAAAAATTTTCCGTTGACTCCAACTAATGTTTATAGTTAGGTAACTTTTATTATTTTCTAAATCGCATATCGTCACCTACTCCGGGCGTATGCAGACAGATCGATATTTTTTATTCATAAATGTACTTTTTCCATCATTATCAGCAGGATGGCTCTGTTTTTAGGTTAATTAACTATAATTTTATATATAATTGTTCAAATAGGCTTAAATTTGAACCCAGAAAGCAAAGCCCCGTTTTGAGTGGACCGGCAAGGCATGGGGTCGTTTATGAATATGATGTAGTGATTTTTATCCAAACCTTAATAAATTCTCTTCTCTTCGGCAAACTAATGTACAATAAGTCTTAGAAACAAAAAGCTAAGGTAATGCTAAATTCCAATCTTTCTCTACAGGGAATAAGTTACCGAGAGAAGGGCTTGAAGTTATGAAGATATTAATGACTCTGTGTGAGGGTAAGTCCATTTAATATACAAAGACTGAATAAAAATAAAACCTGACCTCAATGTATCGACTTTATTGAATTTTATACTCCAGTATACTGTAAGTTCTGCGCTAACTAAGACCTCCTAATTACGAATTAGTCTAATGCAATGTTAAAGCCAAAGCCACTCGGGCACATATTTTTTCAAGGATAAGTCACAGCGATTTTTCAAATTGTTCTTATTATGGAGCTAGTGATCGCAATTGTTTCAAATTCTTCTTATTAGGGAGCTAGTAATTGCAATTGTTTCAAATTGTTCTCATTAGATAGCTAGTAAACGCAATTGTTTCAAATTGTTCTCATTAGGGAGCTAGTAATCGCTATAGCGGCAGCAGTATGGAAGCTATTTTCATCGACTGAAAGCATGAGATGAACGGTATTTATCTGCAGAATTTCCACTGTTCCATAGACATTTAATTTCTTCTTTGCGTAAATTTTGAGCAAGGCAATCCAGCCAAAAAATAAATGGGAAGAATGAAATCTTGTTTTTGCCGGAAAAGATGCTTAATCTGAAGGTGCACCGTGCAGCAAGGTAATGCAGACATACAAGTAGCGGCAAGAACAGTTACTCATCTACAGGATAGGCTATGCTGACTAAAATTATGTACAGTAGAGTCGACAATTTTTTTTCTCTTTTTATAAAATTTTAACGTTTCGGGAAAAATCAAATTCCCATCATCAGAAATTTGCACTAAAAAGCTAGTTCAAAAGGAATGACTAAAAATAATTTTTTTTACTCATTATGAACTAAGGACAGCTAGTGTTTGCCTGGAGAGAACCAATGACTGCAGTGCGCAACGGGGGTCCCTATATAAGTGACGGACGGCATGGGAAGCGGGCAAGCACAGTCGGAGGCAAAAGTGTCAGTCAGGGATCGTGACGAGTGGCACGGCTAAGACATTATGTTGAGGCTAGAATTTACTTTATGAATACATAGTGATCCAGAGTTCTGAGTTCCATTGGATTAGAATAAGCTATTATAGTGAAGTCTTGTCTTTCCTGCTAATGGGATGGTTGTTTTGCTCTGCATGGAGACGGGGAGCTGAATGTGCAGGTTTTGCTACCGGTAAACCAGCTTTGCTTGATATACCTAAATGTTGGTCGACGCGGGCTTTGAAATGCTGTCCAGTGCTGCCGTAGTACAGAGCTGAGCAGCTCGTGCAAGAAAAGACGTAAACAACACTGGACCGGAGGTTTGTGGGAGGTTTATCTTTGAATTTTAAATAGGATTATAACGTAAACGTATTTTTGTAAGAGCACCTAAAGTTTATGTGCGGGTAGACCTCGGAGAGGAAAACTTTCAGGGAATTGACTTTATCGATAGTAGCCTTGCTATAGTATGGGAGAGAATGGGAAAAATCCAATTTGCGAACGGTAGGTTTAGCAATACCGGGATCGAACAGTTTGTCAATGAATAGTTTGCAGTAGTGATCTAGAAGGTGGTGTGCGTAGCCGTTATTCTTGAAAAAGGTTCAGAGAAAATCTATTTCATTGGAGAACGCAAGATACGACGAGGATAAATGATGCTATAAAAACTCTAATATATAGGGCATATTATTTATAATAGTTCGTGTAACACTTTCGTTGCCTTTGGGGAAACAATGCGGCGAGTGACGCTTGGGTACACCTAGCAGGGTGCCCCGAGCGTAACTGCCCATTTTCCTCGAGTTTAGGCTCACGCCAACAATCTGATCACCTGACTATGAACTCATCTAATGTATAAATTTACACTAAAATCTAAACCTAGATAATCCTAATATTCATATGTTTAAGATCTATTTGCTAGCGGCATCTTAGTATTTTTTCTTAATATGAAAGAAACGGTTTGCTTGTTACAAACAAAACAAGGTTATTATATGTACGTGTGTTCTTCGATACAGAACAAGAGTTGCACTGTTCTCTGGGCTCGTTCGCTGCTTGCCTACTGCAAGGTTTCCACCAACAGTGACATCAATGTTAAGCAATGTTATCTCATAGAAAGGAGCCTTGAATCACGTATATCGCTGTCATGACTCTGTACGGCGATTTAAAGTGCACATCTGCGTATTTAACAACATTGCAATTTAAACATAAGTATTCATGAAACACAAATTTGTCTAATTTTGCTGCAATTTAAATATGATTAATTTTTTTGCTCATTTATTTCGTTCTCGACGCATCGATACTACGATTTAGCTTCTAGAGTGCACACGTGCAGGATAATGAAAGACATCCATTGCATTAAAAAGGCGGTGGGCGTCATACTGGAAGAGAGAGCGCAACGTTTCGAACTCTACGCGTTCATAATCATGCTGAGACTGGAACCAAGAGGCCTGCCATGCATGTCTAGGCCTACGGTAAGTTTGCCAACTAGGGATTGTATAAAGCAATAGACAGGATAAATGCAGGTTCCAAAATTACTGAAAATAGTATGCATTTTGTAACAATGGTTCGAAATAAATACAATTCTGAACGAAATGAATCGGTAACAGTAATCTAAAATATTTTATTTGCATACATTTGATCTAAGATGCCGCATTGGTGAGCATGAAAGGNGGGTTTGTGCTCCTTAATGCTGAGGGCCTCCAGAATTAGGAGATCGAGTCTTGAACTGCCACGGCAAAGCATCTTAACGGAGTCCATCAGTGATTTTACTGGCACTCTTGTCATTTGGTGAGCGTCTTTGAGGTGGGAGAGAACTGTACGGTGCTGTCTGAAGCCGTCGGTGAGGGTCTGCTCTGTGTAACCAATATACGTATTGCGAGAATTAGATTCTCCGTGGTTGCACGTTTATTGGTACACGACGTTGTGCTCTTGAGTGGATGGATGCAAATTGTTTCTTATGAAGAGGCGTTTTGGTTTCTTATTCTTATAAAAAATGTGCAGTTTGATTCTGGGGTCAGCTTGAGTCGAAACTACGTTTGACTGCACTGTATTGTGAATGTGTCGTTCTTCGTGCTTGTAGTTCGATACCATTTGAGATTGGAAATAGAAATTAATAGCGGAATCTTGTGCAGGATTGATAATTGTTGCTGTTGCTGCTTTTCGGACAAATTTAGAAACGGTGTTGTCGATAACGGCCATAAAAAAGTTGTTATTAGTAAACAGTTGCTTGATGCGACTGACTTCATCGTGGAATAGTTGCCAGTTGCTGCATATCCGATACGCTCGATGTAGTAATGTAGTAAGGGCACCAATTTTGTAGCGCTCTGGCGTGATGCTGCGGTAGTTAATGGTATCGCCGTTGTTCGTTGTCTTTGTAAATACTGATGTTGTTAGCTGCTGTTGTTGCCGTTTGATGAGCACGTCTAGGAATGCCAGCTGTTGGTCCTTCTCTTCTTCATAGGTGAAAGATAAAACGGAATTGGATGCAAAAACTTCCTGAAGTTCCAGAACTTGACGGGGGCTATTCACGACTAGGAAAACGTCATCTACGAAGCGGGTGTACAGCAAGGGTGCCCTTTCAGGGAACCGTTCGAACACTTTGTTTTCCAATTCGCACATATAGTAATTCGCAAACGATGGTCCTAAGCTGCTCCCCATCATCACTCCTTCGATCTGAAGATACAACTCGCCGTCGACGCCACGGAATGGTGTTCTAGTGGTGCACAATACTAATAACTCTTTCAGTATTTTTTTTTTCTGGAATAGTGGGCGGTGGGAGAGTGGGGTGGTGATAAACATGCTGAAGTATGATGCCGATGGTTTCCATTACTGGTACGTTGGTAAATAGGCTTTCGACGTCCAGACTAGCGAGGCGTACATCAGAAGGAAATTTGGTCGATGGAACCATAGACAAAAATTTGTAAGTAGATTGGATCATGTATTGGTTTACTAAGTACAGTATTTCACTATTAACTGGTTAATTTCCTGCTCAACTTGAGCAGTAGGGGTACCCACTTGTGAAACTATGGGTCTCACGGAAGGATTGAAGCGTTTTTTGTGGATTTTTTAGGGTTGGCGTACACGTAGCCAGGTTCATAGTGCCCAACTAACTTGGTGAGTTTATTCCCACCCGCCACTGCATTGGCGGCGCTGATGCATTTGTTGAGGGAATTCTTCAGATTTTCAGTGGGGTCGCGGTCTAATTTCTTGAAGAACGACACCTTCACAATATAGTGCAGTCAAACGTAGTTTCGACTCAAGCTGACCTCAAAATCAAACTGCACATTTTTTATAAGAATAAGAAACTAAAACACTCTTCATAAGAAAAAAATTGCATCCATCCACTCAAGAGCACAACGTCGTGTACCAATATACGTGCAACCACGGAGAATCTAATTCTCGCAATACGTATATTGGTTACACAGAGCAGACCCTCACCGACCGCTTCAGACAGCACCGTTCAGTTCTCTCCCACCTCAAAGACGCTCACCAAATGACAAGAGTGCCAGTAAAATCACTGATGGACTCCGTTAAGATGCTTTGCCGTGGCAGTTCAAGACTCGATCTCCTAATTCTGGAGGCCCTCAGCATTAAGGAGCACAAACCCACGCTCAACGGACAAGAAGAAGGCCGAGGTAGGATTTTAAATATATTTTAGGTCTCGTAAACAACTTCCTTTCATGCTCACTAATGCGGCATCTTAGATCAAATGTATGCAAATAAAATATTTTAGATTACTGTTACCGATTCATTCCGTTCAGAATTGTATTAATTTCGAACCATTGTTACAAAATGCATACTATTGTCAGTAATTTTGGAATCTGCATTTATCCTGTCTATTGCTTTATATAATCCCTAGTTGGCAACCTTACCGTAGGCCTAGACATGCATGGCAGGCCTCTTGGTTCCAGTCTGAGCATGATTATGAACGCGTAGAGTTCGGAACGTTGCGCTCTCTCTTCCAATATGACGCCCACCGCCTTTTTAATGCAATGGATGTCTTTCATTATCCTGCACGTGTGCACTCTAGAAGCTAAATCGAAGTATCGATGCGTCGAGAACGAAACTCAGAAGCTGATAAAAGCCAGTAGTTATCTACGGTTTAACGAAACCTGCATATATATATATATATATATATATATATATTGTGCCCTGATGACATTTGCTACAAAATATCATAACAAACTAAAAGAATAGGAGGCATTTTGTTTTTTTTGGATTGGCAATCGGAGTAGCTTGTAGAAAAAATGCAATATAATAAATTATTCTTTTATCAGCTGTTATTATCTTGTAAATTGCTCCCGAGCTTGTACAAGTGTTGTCTGCTTTCAATCAATTTCTTTATAAAAAGTAGCTGATATGAGAAAATCGTGCATGACATTCAATATACATAGAATTGCATTGTAACTTTCCTTTCATTGCATTTTAATGTCATATGTTATAATTATATTCCATTGTAGTTTGAATCTATCTGATAGCATTCAACTGCTCATATTTTAAATTCTATTTAAGTTGAATTTTGAACAAATTTTTACATTTCTTCTCAAATTTGTTGATTTAGAATAACTTCCGTTATTTGAAATTAATCATTTTACTCACAAAATTAACTTGTTGAGATCTGATCAACATTCCCTAGTGATAAAATTACAAGCTAGAAACAGATGAATGCAGTTCCGATAGGTGAAAAATTCGGTTGCCATTGCCGCTGTTATCATTAACTTCAAAATTTGATACCCTGCCCTCGACTACGTGCAAGAAAATGCGAGTAAGCAATGGTTAAAAGATAATCATGTTTTAGTTAAGTAACTTCCCTTTATTATTAGATAATACATATTGCTCGATTTCAAATTTAATCAGGTATTCCTATAAAGTTAAGAAAACGGGCGACAGGTTTTTTCACCGTCGGTCATTTCGCCGTTAGGTCATTTTGCCGCGAGGGCACATCAACATCATGTGCCGTAATTATCTTGATAATACACAAATTATACCAGACCACCCCAACCTAATATGCAATTATTTTTTTTATTATTAATATGAAAAGTTTCAGCTCCAGTGTCAGGCCCATATAGGTAGTCGTGCAGCAAAAACTTCCCAGGAAAAGAAAGGGTAACGAAAAGAAAAGGTACGTGAAAAAAATAAAAATACATTAATTAAAATGCAATGATGCACAACATCACCAATCTTAGTTATTTACTGAGCGTCAGATAATGATAAAAAACAACTAACTAATGCATAGTGAATAAAAAATTGAAATCTAGTTATTTATCAAAAAAATTAACATCACTTAGTGAAACTTAAAATATAATTCTTTCCAAAGAAAAATATACGTCATGGTCACTTACCAGGACATGACCGAGTTACTAAAATATCTAAGATTTTGTCAATCGGCAGTCCACTTGAATGTCATTAGTTAGGGTGGTGTTATTACTTCTGAGCCTTCCTTTGCATGGCTTTTAGATAAATTCTTACTTAGGCTGTTGTTGCTTTATTTTGTTCTCCTTATTTACGTCGCTTAGTGGGTTCTAGTGAATGCTTTCGTCGCTAACTTTACTCCAACTATTCCATATATGTTTTCTTTCCATATTTTACAGCACTGATGATGGGTATACTATGTTCCGAAACGTTTGCGGTATAGGCTCCACTGTAAGCATATTTTTTTTTGTATGCAGTGTGGGTCTCCTTTACATGCTAAGAATTATTTCATTTTTATTGCTAACTTAAATACTTATGTTAACATTTTCGGTCAATGCACCTTGAAAATTCTGTCACAAGGTATATTGAGTTTAAGTCGTCCGGCTGGACGGCCTCAAGTGACTGGCCGGGCAATGCGAAGCCTCTGTCGACCGACCAAATGATGACGATAGCTTGGTCAATTAAAAAATTTTAATCATAAATTATTCTTTTTCATTTTTGTTTAGCACATTTTAGTTATTTTTATTCAGTCGGTTATATCTTGGTAAATGACGAAAATGTTCAATTTTCACCTATATTATGGTGTTATAAGTTCCAGTATGGGATTATTAACGTTATTTTACTTTTCCGTAAATGACTGAAATTGGAATTTTGTTACTGATTATTTTATAGTTTGATTTTTCTAATATTTTATGTGCAGTGAATACCAAAGCTCGGTGATTTTGTGTATCATTACGTTTTAGGTTATTTTGTTTTTCATTTTATTCCACCCTTTTCTTTTTTGTGTCCTTCCATTTCTTGGGTAGTTCTGCTACTGAAGCTGAAACTCTACATAATAATAATAATAATAATAATAACGGCATATTGAGTTCGGTGTGGTTGGGTGCACTTTATGCATTGCCACGCCTTTTATATTACATCACGGCGAAATGCCCTCTCTGCCAAATGACCTAACGGCGAAAAGACTAGCGGCGAATTGACCGAGGGCAAATTGACCGACGGCGAATTGACAGCCGGCGAATTGACCCGCGGCGAAAAGACCTACAACCAAGAAAACGAGCCCGACTAATTTCAAGAATGAGTGACAAAATAATCGTAATGCATTGCCATTGAAATGGCTCAGTTTTCCTTGATGTAACAAAATAACAATTTACCTAATGAAAAACTCGATTGTACCACAGTTTGACTAAGCCTCTCCAGTTTTAATACATAAATGATAGAATTTAGTCATTTCATTTGAGGTAATTGTTTCCTTTAACACCAAAATACTGAAAATCGCTTAGTAGATAGCAAGAAGTCAATGAGTTTGTTCGGGTGGGTCACGAATGTCGATATTAGTCCAGCCTACCAGTCTGTAAGCGCCAATAAACACACTGATTCGCCACTTTATTTGCGCAGGTGATGAATGCTACCAAGGTACGGTTCGGGCGGGTAGAAACTCCATTTTACCCAACACGATTGAGTTTCCAGCCAGATTATGGGCAATTGATAGAAAAATGTTAACCCCTAAAATTAGATTATGCATGGCAAAACCAACACATCTCTGGGGTATCGGACGAGTGGGCTAAGCCAATCGAAGGCAGCTTATATTCAGGAAACGTAATCGACAACTTTCTGCGTTCGTTGGTGCTTTCTTGTATTAAATTTTGCATTTATTCCATAAAAATAGGCTTTAACTGTCAATCCAGATCTTTTGTAGTTCGAGGTAATTTTTTTCATAGCATTCGACAATTGCCAAAGAGACAGTTAATTGTGTTCTATCTTCCTCGCGTTTCGATGGAAAAATGTCTTACTCTCCTAATGCAATATGAAGCATGAGTAGAAAACGCCAGTTCCGACTGTTGACACTGTAGTCAAGCACTTGAGCGATAAAATATGCCTGTTAGTTATATTACTTGTTAGACGTCGAATGTACATTAGGGTGGGCCGCTTTTCAACTTTTTTTATTTTCCATGATGGCTAGTTCGGGAAAGTTACCAAATGGAGAGAAAAAGTTTTGTTAAAAGCATTTTTTCCTTGACGGATTTGTTCTAACGCTCCAAGACCCCTGAAGTCGGAAAATGGTGCTCTTGTGGGCGAAAAAAGAGATTTTTTTTTTTCTTTGTATTCATTAAACTGTAGTGATACATCAGAGAAACACGCTGGAGGGGCCAGGCCTCCCATTAAATTCGGCCTCTGAGCTTGAATATCTAGCGTCAACTGGCATTTGCCCCAGCACTGATACCATCTACATGAAGATAGGGACCAAAGCCGACACTACTTCTGTTAAACTTCCATGTAGATGGTATCAGTGCTGCGGAAAATGCCATTTGTCGCTAGATATTCAAGCTCACAGGCAGCATTATTGAGAGGTCCGGCCCCCCTCATTGCCCTGTTCTATCCACCTACTGGCTGCCTAAACTTTTGCCTGTTTGTTTCTCTGATGTATAGCTACTGTTTACTGAATAAAAAAAAAATAACTCAAAAAATTCGCCCATAAGAGTACTTTTTCCAACATCAAGGGTCTTGGGGCGGTAGAAAATATCCTTCTAAAAAAAAAAAATTTCAACACATTTTTTCTCTCTCCAATGGGCAACTTTTTCGAACTAGCCCCTAAAGAAAATAAAAAAGTTGAAATTCGCTCCACCCTAATGTACATATCGGCTTATTTGGGCGGCTTGGGACATAAACACATTTATATATTTTAAATTACCATATTGAGTTATTCACTTGCAATTACAAGCGTTCAAACCCACTCACTTTATAGCTTTTATTATCAAACTCGATCAAACAAGCATTTTAATTAATCAGACGTTATTAAGATCTATATTTTAATACAATCTAGCAATATCCTCACAGAGATATACGATAACACGAGATTGATCTCTTAGCAGATCCAAACTTTTGATACATGGCCCACGATATACTAGGATGTATATATAGTAGCTTTACGCGTTAGCAGCAATGAGCTACTAGTAAACACTATTATTATTAGATTTATAAGAGCACATAATTTATGTAAATTTTCCGTTAAAAAAGGACTTTACACCATGCGATAGTGCCGATGAGGAACTAATGACTAATGACCATTTAAATCTTCCCCAGGTCCAAGGGATGGGTTGCCCACTAACAACAGCCGTCAGGTCCATCAAGCAATGGTTTCCATAAATCTATTATGTACTTGTCACGCCAGCCAGTTCGGTATGTAACAAATCTTTTTCTGCTAATAAATTTTCAAAAATATTCATAGTATGAGTGATATTGGCAATATTTTATCCTAGATAATGTGAGAGTGTTGAGTGCTCCACTCGGGCGGTACGAGTAGAGCACTTGTTACTCTAAACAAAACTTAATTTTTTGGCCAAGCGGTGAAACGGACTGCTGGCGTGACGGGCATTTCATTTGTCCAGAACAATAATAATCGCATATATCATTGAGCGTGTATGAATGGGCAAAAAGTGTCTCATATCACTTACTTTTCTTCATTGACAAAATAACTGAACATTCAACTTCAAAATCTTCGCAACAAAAGCTTGAAAAATTTGCAGAATCGGTCTACATGATCGTTAGGAAAATTCCACAACTCTTTATAAACACCAACTCTACTTCCCATCCAGAACACGTTACTAATAGAAAAATTAGGACGTTCCAAAGCCTCAGGCCCCGTTCGCACATGTACCATACCACACCACGCAACAAAGCACGCGCGTATGAATCCGTGCCTCGAGCTGTGTTATTCCTACCACGCGCGACGGGAGCCGTTCGCACATGTACCACACCACACGGCGTAACACCGCTCAACACGTTTCCTTGTAGATAAGACTCGACACACGCTGTAACAAGGCTCAACACGGTGCCGCAAGACAGAGATCTGACTCATAGTTATAATTATTTATGTCGAGGACGTTATGTTTTTGTCGTGTTTGTCTGTCTCTTTGTTTGTTTGACACAAAATTACTCAAAGAGTTAGTAACGGATTTTGCGAAATTTACAGGATTTGTTAGGTATGCTGCAGTAACAGATGCTTAACTTTTGGTGAAAATCCATCCATCTCTTTGTCTGTTTGCCTATTTTTCCTTAGTGCTATTACTGAAAAAGTGATGGACAGATTTTCATGAAATTTACATGTGTTGTTAGGTATATTACGGAGACTCAATGACAAAATTTTTGTGTTGATCTCTTTTCGCTTGTTTATTCCGGTACTTATTTTATGCGTTTTAGCGCAATAGCTCAAAAAGTTATGGGTGGATCTTGTCGTGTTTGTCTGTCTCTTTGTTTGTTTGACATGGCCCACGATATACTACGATGTATATATAGTAGCTTAACGCGTTAGCAGCAATGAGCTACTAGTAAACACTATTATTATTAGATTTATAAGAGCACATAATTTATGTAAATTTTCCGTTAAAAAAGGACTTTACACCATGCGATAGTGCCGATGAGGAACTAGTGACTAATGACCATTTAAATCTTCCCCAGCAGTAAACCCAAGCGGGAAGTTGACAGGACTTGTTTGTAATGCTAAAGGATATAAATGATGAAATATTGGTCATGATCGGTTGGTCCGTTTGTGTGTTTGACTTATGTTTGTCATAATGTTTGCTAGCAGCATTAGCTAAAAAGTTGTGAAGGGATCGTCAAGAAACTAACAGAAACTGATAATGCTTTCGAAAGACACATATAATTAGATTTTGGTGTTGATAGGAAGAAAATTATGGTTTCAGAAACAATTTGAATTTTTCGTTACCGTTGCCTTGCTTAGGGGAAATGTGCGCTCACAGAGTGCTCTCCAGTTTCTTATACATTAATAAAGCTGATCAGCAATTTATATTGTTGCTATTGAATATTTAATATTAACAATGGATTTTGAGAGCTGAATAGAAGCATCTGACAACTTCTGAGTAGAACTCATTTAATTTCATGAAATAAAAAAGATGTGTAGGACTAAATTTTTATTCGATTGTACCGCACATGTAACTAGCAGTGCTGTTTGCAAGTAAAATGGTAAACTCAAGTTTATCAAAATGAGGCTGGATTCTTGTTTGAGGGTTTTAACAAACGGAATACAGACATTAAACTGTATTTAAGGAGCAAGTATTAGCGTGTTGGGTGGTGTGGTGCATGTGCGAACGTGGTCTTATGGGTGTAGAAAAACACTGCAACGAGAATTGGTCCAGAATATCACAAGAGATAATCAACTTGCATTGTCTTACGAGGTAAATGAGGCAGTGAAAAGCTAGGAATGTTGCAGGAGTGGAAGGGGCTCAGCTAAGTTTAGTCCTATATAAAAATACCCTGTGCTGTGAGCGCAATCGTCAGTGAACCAGGCAAAACATTTCATTCACAATCACTATTCTGCAGTAGCGGGAAGATTCTGCAGGTTTGCATAAAAATTTCACAATTCTGCTGCCGGTATTTACGTTTGAAAATTTTTTCAAAGAAATAAAAGATTAAGCCATATTACCACATTACGTAACAAGTAATTTTTGTGCTCTGTGAGATGCATCAAAAAAGATAATGTTCCGTTCCATTAGTGTCGATAATATAGGCACTCTCAAAGCTGTGTTTAAAAGAGTTCAATATAACGTTCGAACGTTAAGATGGCGATACAGGTTCCTTTGACTAGCGTGTGTCGATCATCGCCATGAGAAGGCAAGCCCAATATTATGATGCCAAAACTATCCAGTATGGGTATCGGTGTAAAAGGTTTTTGGTGGCTTGAAGCAATCATTATTCTAGAAAATAGAACACAGAGTGAAATTGTCAGCAAAAAAGTTTCACCAATACAACCGGTCCTGAGTGCACTACCGCAGTGCCCCGTGTTTGGGCTTCTGCTATTTCTCCCACCATGATAAACGCCATGAGGCTCAGTTGTCGCTGCGGAGTCACTTCTTTAGTTGCTAATGACACAGGAATACTTGCTGCTCCATAATAATAGCAGTGAAAGCCGTATACCCAGTTAACCTAGATGCAGTCAATACGAGTATCCTCCAATGGTCTATAAATATTACCACGAATTTTATTAGGAATTTCATGTTGGTTTGGGTAGGAAACCTGTCGACACTATCTGAGTCCACATCATAGAAAGTAGTGACGAGTTCGAATTCCATAGAACGACTAACTACACAGATCTTGGCGCGAGAATGGAAGATGATCCACCTACGAACAGCTTGTAGGTAGAGTGGTAAAGAAATGGAGCGGATGATTATAGCGGCCTCGTCCCGTGTAGTGACTGTCACTCCAATGAAAAAAATATTGCTTTGAAAGCGGAACACAAAAAAGAAAATTGAAACATGCACATTTTCCCATTTACTTATGTTTTAGGCTCCTACAGATTCACTTTTATATGAAATCGCATTATCTATCTCTTCAGATTCTTCATTCTCAGTAAACCCAAGCTGCTTTACGATCAAGTAATCGAAAGCACATCTCAGTGGCCAGCTGAATTTAGGAGCAAGGCGTCCTTCCAGGTAACTAAAGGAGCTAAATAGGTTTGGACAATTGAATCATTTTATCAAACTTTATATGAAAAATTTCCTGATTGATTTATAGTAGAACTCGATGCAGATGACGATCTATACCTAAAATATCAATTAGCTTGAATGGTTGCATTTTAACTTTGTGAGAGCCAAAATGATATTCATTCGTTATTTTTCCTTTTTATAGCGAGTTCCGCCTATTGATGAAACGAGTTCTGGTGCATAAGATAATTAAAACCATAGCACTCCTAGAGCTCATGCTTCCGCCAAGCAAGGTAAAGACAACGAAAAATGTAAATTGGTTCTAAAACTATAATTTTTTATATCAACACCAAAATTTAACCACTTGTACTTTCCGACAGTAATAACAACTTCTGTAGTTATGTTGGAGTGAGGAGTTATGCTGCTATCAAACACACATTCCGACCAACCTATCATCGCCATAATTTAATCATTCATGTTTTGAACAATAATTCCTGAACATTACATAAATTTTCGCTCATAACATTTTGAATTATCTTGCTAAGAATCATAAAATCAAACGCAGACACAAACAAACGAACAAACTAACAAATCAACACAAATCTTTGGTCATTTACTCTTCGTAATATAGCTAACAATTTAATCGTAAAGGTATAAATAAAACCGTTTATAACTTTTTGATTTGCGGCACTAAGAAAAAATTGGCTGACAAACAAATGGGTTAAAGGATCCTTACCGTGAGTTTCTCATCTAATACTGCTAACATGCCTAATAATCCCTGTAAATTTTGTACATCTTCGTCCATAACTTTTCACGGTATCTTGTTGACAGATAAAGACACTAACAGACAGACACGACAGAAACGTAACATCCTTATTAGTGGTAAAATGTTGAAATTAACACAGCGATGAATCCCTTGCCATGCAGTTTATTGAGGCCAGTAGCCCAAAATGTAGCTGAATGTAGTAACATCTTATGAAGATATCGTCAGTGTGGAGTTGTTTTTTTGACGCAACTGTACCTTTCTCAACTAAGTTTACGCTACGTACGAGGAGCTACAATACTACGGGTATTAATACTTCACCGACGGTAGTGACAGGAATTCTCTGCGCCATTTGCATAAATGAACTTGTGTTAAACTGTATTGAAGGTGCGCCTCGTCCCTCAGCTCCTCAGCTTTGAAGGCACAAGATCTGCTGACAATCCTGGCAAAAGCATTCGCTCGCGCAGCTGGCCTCAGCTGCAGACACCCCGGAAAACTATCACGCCCGCTGACCTTACTTCGAGCAAGGAAGACCGTTCCTCCACGGACGATGGTCACCTAAACTGCATCGCTTTATTGTGTGTGTAGTACTTTGT
>LQNS02276719.1:8702-20375 GCA_001587735.2 Parhyale hawaiensis
TCAAAAGGCGTTCGATGATTTTGCTGATGACCGAAGTAAGACTGATTGGTCGATAGTTGCTGGGGCTCTTCTTATCCCCCTTCTTATGTATCGGTATTACATTAGCTAGTTTCCATTCCTGCTGAACTTCTGTTCGTAGAGAGCGATTAAATATTTCGAGCAGTGGTTATTGCTTCGAATCTGCAAAAAAAATCAGATCCAAGTTTTTCAATGAACTTCTAATAATCTTAGAAATTATGATGAATTTCCAATTGTCCTTGGTGTCCAAAGGAATGCTATTTATTGCTCACCGAAGATATATAAGTTATTGTGATTTGTAAATTTAGATTCCCAATGGTACAACAAGGAAGGTATGATATTAATCGCTTGCTGAAGGTATATGATAGAGAAGTTAGATTCCCTGCTCTGTCAGGGGCGGCGGAACGTCAAAAATATTGGAGGGGAGGGGGGCAGCCGTCCAGCATGGCTGCATGGTTAGGAATTAAGGTTGAGGTGAGGGTTAGGAATTAAGGTTGAGGTGAGGGTTAGGAATTAAGGTTGAGGTGAGGGTTAGGAATTAAGGTTGAGGTGAGGGTTAGGAATTAAGGTTGAGGTGAGGGTCAGGAATTAAGGTTGAGGTGAGGGTTAGGAATTAAGGTTGAGGTGAGGATCAGGATGGGACAGGGACGGGTGTGACCATAGATGGTCGGGAGGGAAGGTCGCCTTGTGTGGCCGGAGTGTGCAGCGCGGCAGCGGCAGCTCCATCGGTTGTTGCGGTTGCGTTAGTGCGCTCTACTCGCCCCTGCCTTCCAACAGCGCGCCACTGTTTGTCAGAGCTCTTTCTTGTTCATTACTGTACATGGATAAGACACGTGTCGAGTAATGATTAGTTAGATAAACGGTTGAACTTGAACTAAATTTTGAAGTAATAGCTCTGAAAATGTTGACTAGGTGTTAACCAGTAAAATTGAATTTATGGCTTCAATACTGTCCACATTTAATTATCAAATTTGTACATACAGATTATGAATTTGATAAACAAAAAATTTGTTCTTGCGGTCCGATTTTTCAGAAGATTCTGTACTCTCGCACTTGCTGTACACAATTTGCGATCTGAGCTCTACGGACAAATTTGCGCATGTCCACCTCTGGCTATAATGCCAGCTCCAGTGTCCCTAGTGAGCTTAGTGTTGCATTCATAAAGGCAAAGGTAAAGTCAACTTGACCACACAGCCCGACTGGGTGATCCATGTGCACTGGCTCGTGCTGCACATGATTTTACCGTCTTTCTTGCAGAGGAGTGAATGGTTGCAGTCAACCACGGATTTCTGAGCTTTTGCGCCAAATGACGGACGGCTCGTGACGACTGGTACCACTGACCGTCCCCATTGCTAGCTAGGTCAGTGCCCTCGCAGTGATCTTATGTTCACTGGGCTCTTTTTTATCCACATTTTTTCTTTGTAGAAGTAATTGATTCATATTTTGTAATATTTAATTCATATTTTTTCAGATTTCGGTGTAGAGAGCCTTCTGCCAGTGATCACGAAGGAAGAAAGATCGTCCTCGTTAGAAGAGCTTCACGTAAGTCTCCTTTTCCATTTTCTCAATAACGTCTTTCATGAAACTTTTAGTGCTCTTTGTTTTCAATCTTCTAAATGTTCATCATCCAATCAATAATTTTGTACTTTATCCACTGAGCAGGTCGATGCTGTTGGCTCAGTCTCCCAGCCTGACTCCATTCATCAACCTGCGCCTATCAAACCTGAAGCGGAAATATTTACCAAGGAAGAATTCTATGAAAGTGACACGCCTGATGAAACGCATGCCAGCGCAGAGCAGACAGTGGCCTCCTCCTACAGCAAGTCTTGTTCTCAGCCTGCAGTCGACGGTGAGGGACCTAATATATTGTATTATGTCTGTTGTACTGAGACCGCTGAGGCATAAAATGACAGGACATACTTGGGCTTTGATCAAACCATTCTCTGCTTCCTGAGTTGGAAGTCTCAGTTTCGTGAAAAATTTCTGAAAATTTATTATCTTTTGATGTTTATTGTTCAATATATCCTTCTCATAGTTTATTTATAGGAGACTTAGCCTATGTTAGACAGTGATTTCGTACTTGAGTTTCTACGCACGGTCGCTTTATTTTTCAATGACGTCACAGACTTACCAGGCAATAGCGTGGCTCGTTATTGCTCAGTTTGTGTAACGGCTGGGAACTGTGAATTTTTCCCTTGTTTGTATGTCGGTTTGGGAAGTGTACTGACTACAAATATCCAGAACATAAGTTTGGCGTGAGCAAGTGAGCAGTTAGTGAACGCAGCACAAGTGTAAATGGCCGCGCCTGAGGCCTGCATTTCGATAGCAACTTCAGCCACTGCTGTTGTGAAGCGCTGCAGCTATTTTCGTTTGGTTAATATTAATTAATGAAACTTTTTGATTCCAGCGTTTTATATTTTCCTGTTCAACTGTTCATACATTTAGTGTCAATGCATCATTATAGTAAAGGGAAGAATAATTCAGCCAATGCAATGTACGATACTGTCATACATAAGTACAGTACACACTTATTGCAGTATTTTCCATCTTTTTTAGGACAACAAAATAATTTGCACTAAAATAAAATATCGATTTGGTGCTGACACATACAAAATAATTAAATTTTTGGGATCGAGTTTAATTTGGGGATCCTTAATAGCAAAGAGTGCACTTGTGGTTCTCGTGACATGTATTTATATACTCTTTTGTTTTCTGGTGCAGGACTATTCATTTTTGGAAGTTTTTAAAAATACTTTTCTCTCTGTAGCTTGTCTCTTTACTGAAGCTTTACTTTGAAACTTCTCCTGCACTAAACTTGTCCATGCAGTGGGAGCGACGACTCCGGACGGTGCTGTCTCCTCAGCTCAATATTCGTTTTTGTGTCTTGAATTAGACCTTGTTACCTCGGCATGTCATCCTCCGTTACACGAGGAATCGCCCTTGTCTTCGTTCCTTAACAGAGATAAATTGCTTTTATTTTCAAACCTTAGCAAAAACAAACAATTAGATAGGTCAAAGTCCTTTATTGTAATCTTTGCTCTACAGCAATCATGTGTATATCGCAATGTTTGCTTCTCGTATTTCCGCAGGTGGCTTTGCTGTTGGGAAAGTTGAGCCTCTTCACTTGGATGCCGACACCAGCAGGGGGAAAGCGAAACTTGTGTTCTCGCCAGGTTGCAGCAAGGAGGCAACAAGAAGTCCGTCTAACGAAGCCGGAGCTCTGGCAGCTCCTGTGCACATGAAGGGCGACGTGCGCTGCCGAGAATTGCGTACCACAGAAACATCGACGCCAGCTACCCTGTGCCGAAGTGAATGTAACTCCAAAGCTCCGAATAATTCTGCGGTGTCTAAATATATTGTTATTGGGTCTTGTGAGGGGCGATTCAAGTGCTCTCAGTGTAACTATGCAGCAACACAGAAATTCAATTTGCAACATCACATTGATTCAAAGCATACTGGCGAGAGGCGCTTCAAGTGCGTCTAGTGTGAATATTTTGCCGTCCAGAAATTGCAATTACGATGCCATTTCAATGCAAAGCATTCTATTTAGCGACGATATCGACGCTTTTAGTTTACCTGCTCTGCTTCTCGAGCATCTCCTGTGCACCGTTATATTATTGCCACACTTTGCATTAGAAGTGCTGTAGTGGAAGAGCTAGAGAGCTTGTGTCAGGGCGGACGGTCCCGTATAGTTCTCGCAGGCTGTACGGCTTGTGTGAATTGGCCTCCTCTGAAGGGTCGGGGCATCATGATGCTTCTGCGGACGGTCCCGGTAATACGCAAGGGCTGTCCGGCTTTCGTTAAGCGGCCTGTAACTTTAACCCGTAGCGGATAGCTGCTTTGGCTAGCGTGGAAATCAATCCTTACGCGCCAGACTATGACAGACTCTGAAAAGATCGAGGTTACAGCCGTCGCCTTGTGGTTCCGCTAAGTCTTTAGCGGAGGGATCCTAGGAAGACCTGGGAGTACCCTCGATCTACGCCGTTTTCAGTCCGTTAAGACTAACCAATTTGCGATCCTGGTCATGTGTCAGACTGCGATAGCGGTCTATCTGACAGGTTGTCCATTCAGGCGTAACCTGTCCTTCGAGAAAAAACGTAGCTAGAATGTTAAGAAAAACCATAGTATATCCGTAGCTCGTTTTATCTCGGACTATCTTGCAAAAAATAGGTGTCATACCGGCTCTCTCATCGAAGAACAGATGATTAAATTACGATATTACTTCTAGAAACATCAGTAAGATTGTACCTATACACATACAAATTTTATATAATACATGTGGAAGTTAACTTACAAATAGTTGTCTTTATCGTATCAAGTGGACAATACTAGAGAACAAACATGAGCGACAAATATACATTCCAGCCGTGACTCAACTAGGTTACAGGCGTGTGCGACGCGAGTTGAGCCGTAGAACGTATGACAGGCGGTAGTACACACAGCGGCGTAAGCCTACGCGCTGGAGAAGAGACTGCAGCGCAACGCACCCAGTAGTCATTGGCCCACATGAGTCGTCAGGGGTGACTATGCTGTTTTCGGTGAACGGGCACCTGGCGTGACGTGACACTCGGCCGGCATGAATTTGCAAGGTGCCAACTTCCTATCGTCGCTCTCCTACCTGAGGTGCGAAGCCCCCGTAATAGAAGAGACATTTGCAACGAAGACAACAGGAGCATCATGCAAGCAAAGTCGAGACAAGCCTGGGAGAACAGAACCAGTGCTGCCAATATAAATATTTCATACGTATAGACGTTGATTGGAACAAAGAACTCTTACTCCAGGGCGTCCACCACCGAACCAACGCAGATGGGACTTGTAATGTGCACAAGAAGAAAAAAAAAACGAACAGCGCATCAGCAGTAGAGAAGTTTGAGGTTCTGCTGCCGATTGCCATCTGTGTTTGCTTAACAAAGTGATTCGTCGATGTGTGTTCATGCTGGGTGGTGTTGTGCCTTGTGATCTGGCGCATCGTCGCAGAGTTGGTGGGGTCTGATTTTTGTATAAAATCTATAACTACCCCAGTCATCCACTGTCTGAGTTTCTTCCGGATCCATTTGTTCGGGTGAGGTATACTCGGCGTGTCATATTCATAAGAATTCCTGCCGCAAATCCTGATAATTACGACCCTCCTAATAAGAATCATGTTTTTAGTGGCTGTCAGAAAGCTGCAATCGGTATCGGTATATTATTAGGAAAACATTGGAAGCTAATATCGTGATGCGCATGTACGTAGTGATAGGTCATTTAATAATTTGTGTGTCAAAACAAACTAATTGGACGGGTTACTCACTAAAAGCAATTCAATCGCAAATAATTGCTCGCGAGGCGAAGTAAGCCTGTACAAATCTTTTACGAATTGTAAAACCCTTGACTCGTCCTAGAGATAGTGCAGTGATTGACGGGCAGTCCGAAGCAGAGGGCAGCTGAGAGGGTATCAGTTTCAAAAAGGGTCGTGCAGGTCTATGGCTGTGACAACCTGTGGTAGAAGATTAATGGGCTTTGAACAAAAAACGAAAACACGAACCAAGCTTGCGTTTCACCGTTCGCGAGTCAAATGATGCGTGAAAAGCAGCTGGTAATTGATTTTCTTGTATGGAGTCTACAGTTTTACTTCTTTTCTTGGTTAGGATCGAAGGACAGCAATAATGTGGGAGGGGCCCCTTCTACAAGGGAAGCCACCAATGAGTGTTTTCTACTCCCTTGTTGGGAGTTCTATGAGGAAGTTCTCGGTGACGTCATCAGAGTAGTGACGAATAAGCATACGTAGGAGGGGATGTTCTTATGATAGAAATGTTTGCATTGGACGATGCGGGTTGAGGGGGTTGAACCCGACCTGTCGAGGGTTTAACCCGTTCGAACGGAGTTAGGCAGTTTTAAGGTTGGAGGGCTGACAGGCAGTCGTCCTCTAGCTTGTTTCGCTAGCCTCTATTTTTATACACCTAGTAGAGCGCGTTAGCGAGGTCATGGCCTCATTTGCGATGGCCATTCATCACCCTGTAATTGAATTGCAACTGAGTCATCTTGTGTGTCTATAACTGTCACTGTGATTCCAAAAATATACAAAAGATGAACAACTAACAATGAGTCGTCAATCAAGTCTTTTTACGTAAATTTAAGAAGTTATGTATCGGAACTAAATAACTCTTCAATAGATCTTCCAAAAAGTCATCAACAGTAGCAATATCAACACTACAGGCGCACTGGTGCTCTTCGTGAGTTTGCTTTGGAACCGTTGCGTTGCCGTACGCGCCAGTGTTCCCGTTCGTTTTTCCTTTCGTGTGTGAATGTTTGGAATGGTCTTGATGGCTCTGTCTTTGCTGGTGCTGGTATTGGCAGCTTTAGGCGATCTGTACACAGAGCTATTCTGTGATCATAGATGTTTTTATTTCTCCTTCTCTTGTTTTCTTCACCCGCTGGGCTGGTTGCGTGGGGGTTTGTTAAACTCATGTAGTTTCTCCGTTCCCACGTTCCCCGTTTGGTGTGATTTAAAAGTAAAAAATAAAATAGAAGTAGGTAACAAAATCACCGTGAATGCCAATAGACGATTTGCCGAAAGTACATGTGCCTGAGGGATACCCATACACATAGAGCTGCCATGAGAAGGTACATAGATACTGTAGGTACATTGGTGGCTTAGTTAGCGGCGTAATTCGCTTCCACAGGGGATTAATCGTCAACTTCCCCAAAAGGGAAAGGAAAGGTTCCAGCAGCCCCTAGTTCCCGGTTACCAGAATCAGTTCCAGCGACAGTACAGTTCTCGACCACGAAGAGAAGAAGAGGATATTGCTGAAGCGTTGACTATCGATTACTAGAGAGCCCAGCCGTAAAAAATGACGGCAAAAATGTGTGATTGAACTTTTTATTGTTCCAGGTCCCAGTAGAGGTTGTACTGTATTGTAGGTTTCATCCATGCAAGCCTGATCTTTCATTTGTGAAATAAAAGCTGTACAGCCATGAGTTTTGCGATGGCAAAAGGTCCACCCTGCAAGATAAGGCGTGAATATCATCTTGACATTGATCAAGCGTTAATCTGCTCTAAGAAAATATAGTTCAGTCAAAATAATTCACTGGAAGTGCGAAGGGTTCACCGCAGGAAGCAAAGAATGCAACGGGAGGACTCAATAGGACTGAAATCAAACATAGCTGTGACCGCACGTAGCAAATTTACATCACATCGCGCTGGTGTTGTGAAAGTTTCCACCAACATGCACTGTAATTTTCTATCGTTAATTGCTGAAGTAATATATATTATCTTCATTGATTTATACGCTAGAGATAAATTTTGCAATTTAAGACGATTTTTCTAGTGAAATTAGTTAAAATACTCCTAGGCTGCTCAGCCATAGATTCGTCGATGATGGCGTCACTTTTTGGTGGTAATTTTTCGTGAGTCCTCCCGTTACACTCTTTGCTTCCTGGTTCACCGCATCGTAAATATCAACTGATTGTTGACCTTAAGCGTCGAAATTTGGCTGAGATGTAAATTCAGTATCAAAAGATATCTACTCAGCGTGAAGATTCAACTACTACGATGACATTCAGCGATGAAAGCTGGGATCCAGAACCCGGAATCCAGAGCTATACAGTGCCTAGACATAAGTATTTGCACAACTCTATTTTTTACGTATTTTTAAAAATTCGAAGTTTGCTTTAGGATAATTAATACAGGAAGTTTATATAACATAGGCATATATAATAGAATATTTAAACAGAACAGTCAAATGCGCACTTATAACAAGAAAATTTAACACAAGTTAAAGTAGTGAGGGACATAAGCATTTGACCAAAATAATTATGATGTTGAATCGTAGATATTTAATAGTATAATTTGAATAGATTTGTTTGGAATTTATTCTAAAACGTTCACGAAACGTCTCGAAACAAATGCAATGTAAACAAACCACAGCCGGCGCAATCATTACCTCTCTAGACCTCGCTGAAGTCGCGCACACTCCCACTAAAATGCCCAAAGTTAAAGAAATCCCTGAAGCTACTCGTAAACGGATTATTCAACTTCGTAGTGAGGGATTAACTTATAGAGTAATAGCAGAACGTGTGACGTGTCAATGTTCCTTTTACAACGGTTAGAGCAATAGTCAGCAAGCATCAAGTGACTGGGGCGGTCTCCAACCTGCCAGAAGCTGGAGCTTTGCGTAAAATCATGGGTCGTCCTCGGCGCTACATGCTACGTAAGGTAACTAATGACCCCATGACAACTCATGCTGACCTTCAGAGTGAACTGGCGTCTCAGGGACTGAATGTCAGCAAGAAAACTATTGTTAGGGAATTGAACCGTGCTGGCATTCATTCTTACACTCCTCGCAAAACTCCTCTTCTTACAGTATAACCTGTCAAGAGCCGCTTAACATTTGCCAAAGACCACCTGGACAAAGGAAATTTGTTTTGGGAAGGGTTTATATGGTCTGACGAAACCAAAATAGAACTTTTTGGCCGAAACGATGCTCGGAATGTATGGAGGAACGTGGTACTGCCTTTGGCCCCAAGAACACCATCCCCACCGTGAAGCATGGAGGGGCAGCATCATGGTGTGGGGTTACTTTACTGCCCATGGTGTTGGGATCTTCATATCATTGGTGGAAAAATGAATAGTTCCATGTACAGGGAGATATTAGAGAAGAAGATGCTTCCAAGTACCAAAAAGTCTACGAACGGCACAGGTGGACCTCCCAACAAGACAACGACCCCAAGCATACTGCGAATTTAACGAAAGAATAGTTTCAAAAGCAGAAAATAAATATTCTTCCATGGCCTAGCCAATCACCGGACCTTAATAGAAAATTTGTGACGTCTTTTTAAATCTGGTGTCCACAAACGATGTCCCAAAAACCTTACTGAATTAAAGGTTATCTGCATGAATGAATGGAAAAGATACCATCAAGTGAAGATGAAAAGTTAATTTTCAGCTAGAACAATCGTCTCCATGCTGTTATTCCCAATAAAGGCCACGCCACCAAGTACTAATGCCATAATTAGTTTTGGTCAGATACTTTTGTCCCTCATTACTTTTGCTTGTGTTAAATTTCCTTGTTATAAGTACACATTTGCCTGTTTTTTTATAAATATTCTATTATATATATGTTATATAAACTTCCTGTATTAATCATCCTACAGCAGACCATGAATTTTTAAAAATACATAAAAAATAGAGTTGTGCAAATACTTATGTCTGGGCATTGTATTTGTACTCTGAGCGCTGAAATTGTATGGTATCTCAACTTGTTTTTCAGTACATGACTTTTCGCCACGGTAGCAGCATGCTTCCGTTCTCAGCTCTAACACCTTGTATCGCTCATACGTTCGATGCCCAGCCAGGCACGCGAGTTCTTTGCAGATCTTGGTGTGCTGACTCGGCAGTTATGTGTGTATGCATGGCGAAGGGGTGGAACTGCCTTCCTCAGAGATGAGGGGCTGGGGGTCATTTGTTTCTTCCGTCAAATTGGCGCCATAGTTCTTGGTGACCCGAGGTCGACTGCCACTAAACTTGCTCATCTGGGGCCAGTGGGCCTATACCCGCAGCACAAATCAGTGAATGTGGGTTTCCCAGGTGATGGTGTGGTCTAAGTTGACTTTACCTTTACTAAACTCATAACAGCGTGACGGAGAGACGGACCAACATTGGAGCAAGAGAGCAAGCCAGCGACCAACAAAAAATGTGTTTTATTCTATACTGGATTTCGAAGAGATATTGCCGATAAAACCCAGCGAAGTGCCGTATGACTTAGCCCAATACCCGCCTACAGAACACATCTAAAGAGCAACCGGATTTTACCCAGCGAATTGACGGATCAAGTCTTCTGCCCTGACTCATAGTACTGTATGAGGATGAGCTGTTCTGGGGCACCACCTTACACCAAATTTATACATTTGGTATCAGGTATGGTTGAGTTCCCCATACTCCCCTACATGGAACTACCAGATGCCAAGCTGAAATTTTGGTGCGAAAGTAGTGAGAGCGTTTTAAATTACCATGTCTGCTAAACAGTTTTTCATTCATAACAGGAAGGACATTATACAATATCGCAGAAAAGATGCCTTTCCATATCTGAAATATAATACAAATCACATATTACAATGCCAAACTTCTTTCAGAACAAACTAACAAAAGTGTCGATCTAAAAACTGCGTTTCCGGATTAGATTCGCATCTTCAGAACTAAGAAATTAAAATACTAAATACAAGAACAAACATTTCATGTTGCAGCTGTCTTAAAAAAAACTTTTACATGCTAGTTTTTGTATCAAAGATTCCCGCCATTAAAAAAAATGCAGTTACATTTGTAGGCAATTAATGACACAATATCTTCATTTATGATTAGTGTGGATTTTATTCTTGAGTGTTCCATGAGTAATGTAGGGTAATATTATGGCTCCACATGAGAAAGAACTTGCATAAAAGTCACATATGATATATCAGCAATGGATGTACGTACAACAAAGTTAAATCTATCCCGGACATTAGATGTTGCAGAAAGATGGTCATGTCCATTGATACTTTCATTTATAATGTTAGCACTTTGCATGGCATTCAACAGTATGCATAGTAATATATTTTCATATAGTACATATAGTATTGTCCAAGCTGCTTACAAACTATATAACTTATCAGCACTGCTTAAAACAAATATCAATAGTTCACCTATTCTACACACACATTAACTCTAGATTTAGAGCGACAGCTACACAAATTATAGTTTCTGCATATATATACATTCTCCATTGAGGTTTGAATTTTAAAACTGTGAAAGGTCAAAGCCACTCAAAATTTTCACCAAGTCGTTGTTTATCAAAGTCAGTCTTCATTTGTGACTAGAGTTCCTGACACAATAACGTACAAAATCTACCTGTAGGTGTGCACGAAAGCCAAAGGCTTACGAAGAAATACACCTATTTGCGATGGTCCGTTTGCAAAGTAATGAGTGTTCAGTATTTCTGATTAGTCACTTCAATGTATGTGTGAACCATCCCATGGTTAAACATCATCTACATCAAGGTACATGTATGTCAGGGGGGTTTCCAGCGACTTTCCGTACACCACACCGTGTGCTTCATGTGTGCATGGTTGAGCAAACAGGAAGCAACAACAATCCCCAGTGTAGCATGGGTTTTCCTTACAATGCCATACGATATTGTTGGAATGCTTAGGTACGGCAAACACTGCAGTAGTCATCACAGGAGTCAGCTTACCATTTTCTCATGATATCAGATTTTAGGATATCGGGGAGGTTCTGCATCCTAATGCAGGCTTGCTTCCACATCATCAGTTGAAGACAAGCTCGTAGTAGAAGCTGCTAGAAACTTTTACCTGTGGGTGATAATTGCTTTGTACTGACTCGGCCTTTTGACACTGTCAGAGTGCATTCTGTTCAAAGAAGAGCTAGTTTTATTTCCATATAGAAGGCCCACAAACCTGGCGGCGCAAGCCGTTTCTTGAGCACTACATAGGTATCTGAGAGGATCTATTTATCTCTTCTAGATTAGATTAGATAGGCGGCAGTAGACGAACCAAAAGGCCATTCCCAAAAAGACACCGGGACTTACACCCCGGTCCTCTATGAACTATTGCCATTATGTTAGTAGAATGTAGAGGAATGAAGAAACGAGAAGAGAAAAAATGGAAGACGAAAGAGAAAAAAGA
>LQNS02276721.1:19478-29620 GCA_001587735.2 Parhyale hawaiensis
TATTCATTTGACACTTTCAGTAATTATTATTTACATTATTTTGATTGATTATTTATATTTTTTTGTGGGGGAGGTCGCCCGCCTCTCCCAAATTGTGGCGTCAAGTGTAGATACATGTATATAGTAATCATCACCAAAACGCCGTAACAAAATGACAGAAATGACAAATGACAGAAATGACAAATGACAGAACTGACAAATGACAGAAATGACAAATGACAGAAATGACAAATGACAGAAATGACAAATGACAGAAATGACAAATGACAGCAATAACAAATGACAAATGACAGAAATGACAAATGACAGAAATAACAAATGACAGCAATAACAAATGACAAATGACAGTAATGACAAATGACGGGGAAAGAGCGGGGACACAAGAATTAACTAAGAAGCTGATGTCGGCTTCAAAACCACTTCAACCAAAAGGAGCTCACACAGATTAGGATGGGTAAACCTAACTAACCTACGTCTCCTGTGTCCTAGGGCACCGGTAAGGGATAACGTGCACGTAACCCTGCACAGTTACAGGTGGCTACAAGCTGGCATACACGGACAGCGGAGCAAGGAGACATGGCATGCAACAGTGGATGAAAATAAATAGGGTTTCAGGCCCGTTCTCTCCGATACAGTAATTAAATAACTAGGAAGTAATGCTGAATAAAATTGGAACTTGAAAATATTGGAACAGTCTCAGCGAGGAAGTTACAAAAGTGGGTTTAACACCTGTCTATGCTGGATGCAGCCCAGGCACCCAAAGCGTGCCAGGGACCCACTGTTCCAAATAATTAGAGCACTGGTAAACGTCAATCAAAGGAACCATTCGTGCCTTAACAAAATTAAAAGGATCAAGCAGTCAAGGCAAGGCAGGACTAATCCTATAGGATATAAAGTTACTGGTGCAGAAATTGAAACTTACCCGCCGCTTTACGAGGAACTCAAAATCACACGTTCTGGTGTAAGCGACCCTACAAAGGCTCAAACACGCCTCAGTGAATTATTTGTGATTAAAACAAGTGATTTCTCTTACCAGCTGCAACGGAAAACAAAATTATGCGCTAGACACTAAGTAATTTTAATTTTCACCTCCTTCCATCCTTCAAATGCTCCCCTCAGGTAAATTTCTAGACTGAAGTCATCACTGTCGCCATCTTGTGTCCCACCAGTACTATAAGTCACCCCTGGTATGGCCGCCTTTACCGTACATCATATAGTTGCATCCGTCTTCCCTTCTTGACAAAATAGAAAATTGTGGATGCATTAATCTAGTCATTCTAGTGGATACTAAGTTCAGCGCATAAAGTCTGATGGCCCGTGAATGGAAATAAATAAATCGTCAATGACACATTGCATAACCTAAGCTAGTACTTGATATAGTCATAGCCACCGACAGAAAAATTGAATTGAGTCTCTGTTCACTACAATTACACTGCCCCGACCACTGAACCCAGCAAGCACGGCTAGGAGATAAAAGACACTAATAAGTTACTTTGACAAAGACACAGCCTATCCTTGAAACAGAGAAAACACAGGCAGCGGATGCACAGCCACCGCCACCGCAATCACCAAAAGAGTGTTGCCAATAGCGCCCGACACGATATGGACAGCGGTACTCCGTTAAAGCAATCACTGAAAAATGCAAGTAGGCAGGATTCTACGGAGCTACAACGGAAGGAGTGTACAGTCAGGGAAAAAGCGTCAGTTGTAAATTGTAGTGAGGGGAACGGCTGAAGTCATTACGTTGAGGCTGGGATTAGTTTTATGAATGTACAGAGATTCTAAAGTTGTAAGTTCTATTGAGTTGGAGAATTCGATAATGCAGAAGTCTTTCCTGCTAATGGGGTGGTCATTTTGTTCTGCATGAAGACGGGGAGCTGAATGTGAAGGTTTTGCCAGGGGTAAACCTGTTCTACTGGATATACCTAAATGGTGGTCAATGCGGGCTTTGTAATGCTGCCCAGTGCTGCCCACATACGAAGCTTGGCAACTTCTGCAATTGTACCTGTAGACAACACCAGACAGCAAAGGTTTGGGGGGGTTTGTCCTTAAATTTAAAATGGGATCCTAAGGTAAATGTGTTTTTAAAAGAGAATCTAAAATTTATATGCTTCGGAAAAGAAAGTATCCAGTAGAACATGTTTACCCCTAGCAAAACCTTCACCCTCAGCTCCCCGTCTTTATGGAGAACAAAATGACCACCCCATTAGCAAGAAAGACTTCGCCATTATCGACTTCTCCAACTCAATAGAACTTACAACTTTAGAATCTCTGTACATTCATAAAACTAACCCCAGCCTCAACGTAATGACTTCAGCCATTCCCGTCTCTACAATTCACAACTGACATTTTTTCCCTGGCTGTACACTCCTTCCGTCAGCGGCGGGAGGACTGGAGTAATTCCCCTCACTACAATTCACAACGGACGTTTTTTCCCAGACTGTACACGGCTTCCGCTAACGACGTTCCGTAACTGCCCGACTGTACAAACACTGATATCAGGACCACCCGAGCTTATTCCAGTCATTTACCTTTTACACTTCCCCGCGACAACACCTCCAGCTAGGCTGTAAAAATAAATTTCTAGTTTTATGCGTTCAAATACTTACTGATAGTTCTTTTAGTTCTGAAGATGGGAATTTATTCCCGAAACGTAAACGTTTTTTAAATGTCGACGTTTGTTAATTTGATTATTAACCTTAGTTTGATTAATAGATTCATAATAATTCCGTACAATTTTTCGTAGTTATTGCAGTATTCGGTGGCAGCATCAATCCATGTTTCCCACCTGGTGAGTGCTGGTGAAGGTGGCAAAGGAATATCAGGTGCCTGTTGTTTTGAAGATTGCTATTCTGTGTGTAGTCGTGGCAAATATACTTTTGCCAGTAGCCATGAGCTTATTTACTAATGGATATTCTAATATGACTATTTCAGCCACTCTGTTGTTCATTGCGTGAGCTTCGCAAGTCATATAAAGCATCTTAGGATAGAGAGCTTGCATAGATTTGAACATAATATGGTGTGCTGCATTTGTAGAAACTAATAGAACATTTTGTTTTGTATTTGTTGCGGCCATAAACTTTTTAGAGAGTTATTGAAGAGAGCAGCAATGGTTGACTGGTTTTCTATTTGCTGTATTTCTATGTTTTCAAGATAACATTTTTCTCTCTCGTCCTCAATTCCCGTTATCCAAAAAGGGAAGCAGACAGTTTAATTATAGTGTTGCTTGTTCAGTGGAATATTCGCAGAAATGAAGGTTTCGCATAGTTTTTTATTAAATTTGCAACGATCATTGGCCTCTGATGTTGCCTCTATTGCAACACTATCTTGTGGGATGAGGTCATTTTCATTGGAATCTTGATTTGAATCCTTATATAATAAAGTGTTTGGTGCATTTATTTGTATCGTATCCGCTTTGAAGGAAATAGATAGGCGAAAAATAAGCCCGGTTTCAAATTTTGTAAATGGATGACCAGTTGCAGAAGCTGATCTTTATCCCCTTATCTGAAGACACTCCTTGCTTGAAACTTCTTGAAATCACGGCAATACGTATGCAGCTTCTGGAGTCCGATTTGATAACTTTTTTCTCTCAGATAGCGACGTATAAATTCGGCTCTACATACAATGACTAACGGAGCACTCACGAGATGACGATTCTTCACTGGTGGTACACAACTATTTCTTCTAGCTTACTGTCTTGCTCTTCTTGTTCTACAGCAGTACTATTCCCGTTCAAAGGGGGGTCGCTGAAGCAGATCTTGCTATTCCATGTATTTCTGTTCATTACCATGTGCTCCTCCGGCTCTATAACACGCCTTTCATCCCTCACTCTGTTGTTCTGTGAAGGTGCGAATTTTGCTTCATAGCCCAAAATTTTCGGCATTGCAGTGAAACAGATATTCAAGTTCTTAAGACCGTATCTTGGCTAAGGAGCGCTGACATGCATACAAGCTGGCTGGAATTACATTCAAGTTTATTGCAGTGTTTTACTCAAGATTAATTTCTGCCTCTCACTATTGAAGACGCTCACCTAATCAAGATGGAAGATGAGGAACCTATAAGTAGTACGAGACTACTACAGTCACAAGATCGAAAATCTGCTACGAATGCATGGAGAAAGATGAATCGTCTATACGATACAGTCAAGAAAGACTTGAAGCAGAAAGGTTACAAAAATGAATGAGAGTTGCTGACGAGCGTGAGCGGGAAAATGAGGAAACGACAAGTCAGAGAAAAAAGCCCCAACGTTGTAAGCCCGACAAAGGATCAATGAAGAAAAGGAAGCAAGTCAGAGAAAAGAAGATTCCGCAACGGCCTTTATTAATGAAAAATATCGATCTTTGCGCGAATTTTTTTTTTAACGCGCGGGTCCACTAGTTCTTAAATAATTATCACTACTGATGGAGTTTCTTGAGTGGTTTCGGATACAGAGTTTTTCGTCTGATGTATTTTTGTTTGGATATGATGAAGAATAGCAAATTGCTTCAACTTCATTATCTTTAATCATTAATGTATGTTTGCTTCGAAGAACTACGATTAGCTTTGTGATTCAAGGTTTATATATATGTGGGTTGAAATTTTGAAATGTAGGTAACTAACATTCAGGGACATAGACATTTCATCGTAAAATTAGTATATCTAACAACCACACGAATGTGGTGTTAACAGAGTAAGCAAAATATACATGTATATGTATATATGTACACCATTATCTCAAAAACTAGGGCCTAAATAAAAATATTGGAACAAAATACGTTTCTTTTTTCAAAAATACATGTTCTGAGCAAGTTTCAGAACAATCAGTCCGCAATTGATAATTTTGGGGCCCTATGCCATCCTCAAAAGTGTACCAGTTGCGAAAGTTCTACCCAACTTTTTTAATGTCCTCATCATATGGAATAGAAAAATACATGGTAGAGCCGTTTTAGAGAAATGTACACAGACACCCCCCTAGAGCCTGGACTACTGGAGCGATTTTGATGATTCTGGTCTAAAAAGAAATTTCTAATTTTTAGCTCTATCCGGCCTTGAGAATTATTTTAACCCTAGGCATCGCTACCCTGACAGAGTTGTAGGGGTTCCTAGGGTTAAAATAATGAGTCCTGCGGGTAGAAATGAAATTGGAAATTTTTTGAGACAAAAATCATCGTATTCGGTCCAGTAGTTTTCGAGAGAAAAGTGGGACACTCCGTATATATGTATATAAAAGTGCTTAGGGTAAAAAGGTTAATTAGCCCTGGCAGGGTTGTGGTGGACTTTTTGGAAAACAAAGGGTGTTTGCCACTCGAAAAGGTTAAGGTACAGGGCTTAAAAAAATTGGTTGATTGGCCCGATTTAAAAAAAAGATGGCGAGTGCGACAAGCGTTTCTGAACCCAAATTTTAACCCTGACAGAGTTGTTGAGGTTCTTAGTGTTAATATATTGGGTCCCACGTGTAGAACTAAAAACTAGAAATTTTTTGCGACCAAAATCATCGAAATCGGTCCGGTAGTTTTTGAGAAAAAGTGGGAAACAAAAAGTCGCAAGGAAATGAAAGAGTCGCAAGGAAATGAAAGAGTTGCAAGGAAATGAAAGAGTCGCAAGGAAATGAAAGAGTCGCAAGGAAATGAAGGAGTCGCAAGGAAATGAAAGAGTCGCTAGGAAAAAGTCGCAAGGTGAAATGCTGGTGTAGTTTTAGCCTTATTTCATTATTTCATCGGCATCGGAAGTACAACCGATGACGATGCCCATTGCATGCCAGCGCCGATGGCATGTTCAGTCATTTCATCGGATCATTTCTTCCTCATAATACCATCGCCGTTGGAGAAAATGGCCATCACTGATTATTTGATAGTATTTTCATCGAAACATCGCTTTCGCCGATAGATTTTTGCGATATTCCATCGTAGTATTTCCGATGACGATGGTCCACCCACCATCGCCATCCGGCCATCGTATAATCGGCGATGGCCATCGTGCCAGGCTCTGCATATATGAATTTATTGAAATATACGTTGATACTCAGGTGTATTTATAAAGGAGGTTATATATGTCTGTGTACGTGCATTGAATAACATATGAACGTTTAACTTATTTTCACTCCACATTAAAATAAATGTTTTGACTCTTCTTTTTGAAGAGGTTTCCTCAATAAGTCTATTCCTCTGTTCACTGACTGTAATTAAACGCTGCATTCTGAATCAAAAGGCTCTGCTATATTGATTACGAATGATTCAACGAACTTTTCTGCTGCTATGTCTCATTTACAATCTTCATGTTGCAAATATTGTTCTGCATGTCGCACTGCTTCCATCCAATTACGCGGTGTTACAAGACTGAAAGATTCTTTCGCCAGAGCTCCAAGGTCACCTATTTTAAACGTGTTATTTTTTGGCTACGTGACGATCTTCATCTGCTCCCATTTGAGCTCAGTTGGACGGTAATGACCAGTGGCGGCTCGTGCCTTGGGGCCTGAGGTGGCTGGCCGGGCCTGGCCCCACCAACAAATTGAATGAACGATTACAAAACTGCAAATCTAAGGATGAGTTCTCAATAATAATAATCATCAAGAATTCTCTACCTGAATTCAGCATTGAGAAGAAAGTCTTCCTCAGAATCCCTTCCAAATTGCATGCTGCGCGGCCACTATCTTTCGGTCCCATTTTGCCTTTTAATTACAGCGCGTAAGGAATGACTGGCGGGCCGCGCGGTATCGAGCTGTTGCAATGCAAATGAATGGCTACAAATTGGTGCCAGCTGAGCTTGGCCCCAAGAGCAAGCCTGCAAGCAGGGCTGCCCAAGCGTAGGTTTTCTTTCAAAGTTTCGGGTTTTCACTCAACCAGTTTGATCCAATTCTGACAATCGTATGATAATAGAAATACAACTAATGACATCGACCACACGTAGTATAAAATAAAGCAAAGCAAATGATTCTTATTAACTTCTAGATTTTTCAAATCTTGTCTTCTCCCATATTTTGAGATTTCTTCAGCTTTATCGTGGGTTTCTCAAAAATCCCATTGGCATAGAGTGACGCAAAGGTCACGCAAGGTCAAGTCAAGAGCTCGGTGTGCTTTAAGCTAGTGTGGGGTGTACAGTGCTGTCATGCTTGTTGGCGGCAGCAGGGCCTCTGGCCCCGCAAGCAAAAACACTGAAGATAGTCTGCTCCTCACCCACCAACCCTCGATTATGGGCAGGTTTCTTAAGGGACCGTGTCGGCAAAAATCCAAAAATGTTCATTAATGCGGTTTTTTCACTAAGCTGTAGCTATATATCAGACTGACATGCGGACGAAGTTTAAGGCAGCTAGTGCAACCCTAAGTGGGTAGAATGGGGGGCTGTCTCCGAGGGGGGTTTGCTTTTTTTATAAGTTCAGTTTTTTACTTCCAAAACTTTTTTATTTTTGCGCAGATCTTCATATAACTCGGTAGAGATACGTAAAATTGAAAAAATGGGGGTTAGATTCCTGCATTTTCCCAGATTTTCCCGATAGAAATTCAATTATTGAACGAAACGGTATTTTCGTTGTCTTTCGATAACTCGTTTTCTATAGCGAAAAAGGAAAAAATTACACGAGCCTAACCCACCTTTTTTCCTATTTTAGATAGATTGCAGAGAAGTTTTTTTTCAAATTGGAGTAATTTTTTTTTGCAAATTTCATTGATGGGTAACCAAAAACAAACAAAAAAAAATTACAAACAAAATTAGTTTGTTTATGCGCCGATTTGCATGAAACTTGGTACAGACACGTGAAATTGAAAAATAATGTGGGTTAGACTTGTGGACTTTTTTCATTTTCGCCATAGAAAACGAGTTATTGAAAGAAACCGGAATATAGTTTTTTCAATAACTCGTTTTTTATACGGAAAAACGGAAAAATTACACGAGTCTAACCCACATTTTTTTCAATTTTACATATCTTTGAATTTCATTCAAATCGGAATAAAAAGCAAAAAAAAAAATTTTGAATCCTTTGGCGGGAAATTTTGAAAAAATTTGATGAAACTTGGCACAGACATGTAAAATCAAAAAAGAATGTGGGTTAGACTCCTGTACTCTTTCCAATTTTTCCCAGAGAAAACGAGTTTTTCATAGAAAACGGATCCATTCTTTCTAGGGCTGTCCTGAAAAGTACAATTAATCCTCTTCTTCGCAAATGGAATCCTTCATTTTTGATGCTAGAGCAAAGCGGTTTTCGGTATTCCGTATTTTTCGGAAAAATGCAATTTTTTGAAATTTGCTGAATAAATAAAGACAAATTCATGTTAAAAAAAACTATTTGCTACGAATTCTAGAGCAAAGCGTGCAGATTCCAATTTTTAAAACCGGATTGCTCTAACTTGGATAGTGAAAGCGTCCACTCGATTTGAAAAAACTTTCAAAAAAATTTGTTTTCTATGAATGACTCGTTTTCTATGGGTCGAATAAAAAATTATCATGAAAAAAGAAAGACGCAGATTTATGTTTTATATACGTATGCAAAATTCCAGAAACGTAGCTGCAATAATGAAAAATTTTGAAATAAATATACACGGTCCCCTTAACCCACTAGTGCGCCGTGCCCACTGAGGTGGGCGTAAAATAGGGCGTCTTAGTCAAGCCATTGCGCGAATAGTTATGCCTCGAATGCCGTTTTCTTTGTTTGAAATTGAAGAAAATTAGTTCTTCTTTGAGGGGTGACATGCAGATTTTGCCTTTAGTACCTGCTTTCCCTCCGTATGAGGTGGGTTTTGTGGGTCATATTCTCATTTTGATCAATACGTTAGAAAAAAGGTACATTCTTCGTTATAAAAACTTATTACAGAAAATTGTAAGAAACGTCTCTGGTGCTGTATTTGTTATGGCTTCAGCAGGTTTCTGGTAAATTTTCATCGAAATTGATCAATATTTAAAACATAAAAATTTGTTGTAAAAGTTAGCGCCCACTTGAATGGGTACACAGAACACTAAAATGTCAAACTTTTTTTCACCTATTATTGAAACTAGCAATGGATTCAAACATTCTCTCAAATGGTTTATTTGCAATTTTCTCTGCAATACAACAACAATATTGAGCATTTTCCTTTTATAACTCATGAACGAAGTAATCATAAATTGAATTATTTTTCTATGGTTGAAACATGCTACCGCACATTTAGCTACGCTTTGGAGGAGCGTGGTAGTCTTATAATATTCTAACCAGCACTGCACATGAAAGGCTACTTCACATTTGGTACATATGGGTCTCACTTTTTTTCGTACACCACATCTACGTTGCGTCGGAGCAATGACAATGTTTTGATGCAGGCCATCATACCGAGCTCCATTGGTCACATGTCGGGGGACATACTTGGATTACATTCATCTTCTTTGCAAGCTCCTGCAACTGTGCTTTGGTAGCGTTCTCTGCCGTCAACATAGTTGAAAAAACAGCGGCAAAATTGATGTCAAATCTATCCTGCCATTCAATCCAGAGCGGCAAATCGCCAGCGCACGTTAGACCCGCAAGTGCAAAATCAGCAACTCGACGTAAACCAGAGAGACGATCTCATGGGCAAACTATATATCTACAAAGAAGGCGAGCACTATGGTGCCCTGTGTGACGCTCCGGCGGTAACATATCCTGCCAAAACAGCTGCAACCTTCAAAACTAAAGCTCCTAACACCAGCCTCAGATGCAGACGGTCGCGCTCCTCACACTCTACATATAAAAACTTTCAGATTCGGCTATCAATCGAAATATAACCAACACGCACATCAATGCTCAGAGCTGCTTTGCCAATGTCAAGCATGACAAGATAAAACTATTCCTGGCGGAAAACAGTGTGGACGTTTTCTGTCTTTCAGAGACTTGGTTTCACCCTAGAAACGCAAGCTCATATCTGAATATTCCCAATTATAAATTACTAAAGGCCCAGCCGTCAAATATTACGGAAAAATTTTGTGATCGAGCGTTTTATTTTTCTGGTTCCCAGTATAAGTTTTGCTGTACAATAGGTCTCCTCCCTGCAGGCCTGGTCTTCCATTAGTGAAACGCAAGCTGTACAACCATGAGTTTTGCGATAGCTAAATATCCCCCTGCAAGATAAGGAGTGAATATCAGCTTGGAATTGATTAAGCGTTAAGCTGCACTAAGAAAAATATAGTTCAGTCAAAAGAATTCACTGGAAATGCCCAGGGCTCAC
>LQNS02276762.1:16195-28003 GCA_001587735.2 Parhyale hawaiensis
ATGAAAATCCCGTAGACTACTGGCCGTTAGGTGTAATAGTCAAACTACACCTAACGGCAGCGGATGACAGCTAATGTAGGCGTTAGTCAGACATGCCTACAGCTAAACCCTTAGATCGTTAGGGCCATAGCCCTAACGCGTAGAATCACTGGACACCAGCTCAGCCTTCCAGCCAATCAGCGACTGCCTTCGCCCACCACATCGCGCCTAAGTTTATAAATAGAGGTAGCCTCCTTCATGGAATCAGTCTTTGCCAGCTACTCACAACAGCTGAGCACCTCTCACTGCACCACTACAGCCTGAAGATGACCCGTCGACCAGGTCGAAACGCGTCGCAGCACAATGNAGAACTAGAAAAACTTAATAAAAGAATTATCAATCACAAATACGGCGTATTGTTTAACCAAACTTGTATTAATGAAGGGCTACTCCCTAAGTATTCCAATATATATATATATATATATATCAGCAGGCATATTAAATTTAGCTAAATCTTAAAATTTGATCATTCTAATTATTCAAGAATAGATTATCCTATTACAGTAAAAAACGATGGGTAATAATTACTCTAAAAATGAAATCCGCCATACAGCAAATTGTATACAAAGCAATAAAGATTCAAAATATACTACTGTTTAAAAATTATGTATGCGTAGGACGTAACTTGAAGATCCCATGAGTTTGCTAGGGTGCACAGTAAGAGCGTGGTCTGGCCAACCACGTTTCTTTTGTTCCTGGTTGTTCATGTGGCACTTCTCAAAATTCTGCCAGCCAGAGCATACTAATGTTCAAAATGCTGTAGCATATGATGCGTAAATTTATTGTTTGTCGTCGTATTGAAGCGTGAGATATTCAAGTAGTACGATAGAATAAGTGACGTATTTGTTTAAGCTGTGTGTAAGTGCCGGTAGTCAAGACTAGCACAAGTGCAAGAAGGATGTGACAAGATTGAGGAATGATTTGATAAAAAGCTAGAGGAAAGAATACATCAGTGCAGTGCTTTAAGAGGATATATTCCCGAAAAAGCGCCATGGGACGAAAAGGAACTCTGACGAAGTCAGTCAGCAGATAGTAAATCTACAGAAACAAAAACTAACATGTTCTCAAATACAAAAAGTCACACTGATGGAACCCTGACAAAGTTCAGGATGGTAAAAAGAACTGTCTACGTGTTAAGAACTATCAAAAGAGGACGACTAGAAGACCAGTTCATTGTACCATGTGTCCCGGACAGCCTAATGAAAAAGGCGTTCCAGGTAATTCACGATTAGCCGACAGCAGGTCATAAGGGTTACGAAAGAACCCTGCTCACATTCACGAGAAACTTGTAAACATCAAGAGCTGGAAGCCATTAAGAAAATGTGTGATAACTGTGAGCTCTGCATTAAAGCGAAAGGCGTTGCAAAAATGATACCAATAGAAAAATATCCGATACCAGAACGGCCTTTCCAAACGACAAGTTCGGATATATTAGGGCCTCTACCAATAACGGAGAGGGGGAACCAATTCATAATGGTAGTACGCGATTACACTACGCGGTATACCGTTCTCTCCCGTTTGAAGCATAAAAATGCCGAAAATATAATCCTAGCCTGGAGACTTATCATCAGCAACTATGGGTTCAGTGAAGTGCTTATTACTGAAAACGCGCATGAATACGTTTCAGAAGAGCTAAGAAATTTCTGCAAATTTTATAATACAAAAAAGGTGGAAACTGCCCCATACCATCCCGCAAGTCGAGGCTTGGCTGAGCGAATAAATAGAGAAATAAACAAACTCTGAAGAATCTATGCGAATTCCGTTACAAATGACTGGGATGAATTGCTCTCAGTATTGCAACTGACAGTCATCAATACATATAATTCTATTATAAGGGAAACACCTTTCTATGCCTTGTACAGCTACGACAGCTTCACGGTGACCTTACAATCTCCGAAAGCAACCTACGATGAGAGTAATCTTGCACAACGCATGCAACGGATAGCTGTGATAGCTGTGCTACTTAAAGCGCAAAAAGAATATACGGACTATGCTAACAAGGAAATATCACCAAAAGACCTAAGGGTAGGCCAGAGAGTGTTTGCAAAGCTAACTAAATTCAAACAACGCAACAAATTAGGTCTCCCAATTTCGGGACCATTTATTATAGTAGCAAAACAGGGCAGTGCGTTGCTACTACAAGACATTGCTACCCGGAAGAAGTGGATAGTGCACCCTTACTATATCATTACAAAATGGATCGGAGTATTCAAGTCTGTGAGCTAGGAAAACAACAAGGGTGAGCCGGAACATGTCCTCGACAAGGAACATGCACCTGCGCCTGGGAAGGGCAAGTATGTGAAGCGGTACGACTTTAGACCAAGGTCATAAAGGTCTTGGTATAACCGGTTCTACACAATCGCGGAACACGTACGAGCTTGTGTGCTACGGTATAGTGTCTGATGTGTTATTCTTATCGTATTTATTCATGAAATTTTGAAATTAATTTTAAGATTCCAGCCCGTTTGACATACTTATCCCAACGTGTTACTCATTTTGTGTAATAACAGTATTGTATTAGTATCAAGTAATTAACTGCAGAAAATGGATGCGTACTGGCGGAGCTGGGTACTCGCAATCGCTTTTGCGTCAGTGGTACACGCGAGCCCGGTATATCTACCGCCAAATCGAGGAAAAGAGACTATCTTGGCGGATCCCGTATCAGTCAATCGCTGGGACGGAAATGCAAAAGTAAAAGTGCGTACCTCGTCTCCAGAATTAATTTAAATCAATTAAAGGCAGTTTGCACTGGCCTAGCAAACAGTTTGGAAGTTACATCTCAAGTTATGCAAGCCTTAAGAGAATCTAAAGTAGTAGACAGTAGCAAGCGTCGAGTTCAAAAATTCAGTTATTGTAGCTTAAAATTAGAAAATTTATGTAGATATCTCAAAATATATCAGTTCATTAGTCTTATGCGCTAACATGAATACAATACTAGAGTATTATGAATTGTTTAAAAGTACATTAGATAAATTATGAACCGAATTGACAGCATGGAATAACACACAAGCTAGAGAATCTCGCCGATAATAATGGACCCTTATATAATAGTTGAAGCTTTAAGAGGCTATGATGATCGTCAAATCACTAACGGACCGAATATCCAAACTCATGGAAGCCTTTACAAGACGGCTTTCTGAAAAGGATATAGAAAAATCATCACTAAATTCTCAGGTGTCCCTTCTTCAGAAGAAAGTTAACAAGATGGAAGAGCGGATCGGCGATTGAGAGTCCTACGAGAGGAAACTAAACCTCCTTTTTTCCGGTGGGGGCATACCTATAGCATCACAAGGTGAAAACAGTGTAAACTTAGTATGTGACCTAGCGAAGGAAAAACTCAAGTTAAATCTGACGTCACGGGATGCTTTGTCCGCCAGGACGGTAGGCAAGAAGCCGACCCAGCAAGTTCCTGATCGCCGTAGCATAAATGTGAAGTTGCATAGTAGTGAAATGAAAGCTGAAGTGCTTAATGCCTGCAAACCGTTGAAACCGGGAATTTTTGTGAACGAAGACTTGATACCTGTCCGTTCGACCATCCTCTATGTACTTCGGCAAGCTAAACGTCAATTCTCTGAAAAAAATCTCAGGCTGCTCATCATTTGATGGTAGAGTTTACGTTTGGTTGGAACCCCCAAACCCCGAGGCTCAAGGTGCCCGTAACTCCAAACTGCTTATTAATACCCATCTGGCGTTAGAAGAATTTTGTACCAGTTCATTGGGGCGTTCACTGGCGTCCTTTATCGAAGGATGGCCTCACTGACGGTTCCAGGTCATGGCGCTAGAGGTTCTACTTTTTGACTGTTGTTCACCGGCGTCAAGGCTGCCGTTGCGGAAAAAATGGGAAAACCTAACTGCGGGTTCTTGGTGACTTCTTGCTTCGTGAATGTCTTCGCTTCCAATGTATTCTTCGTAACCTGTGTCTTATTTAGTAAGTTACCGTGAATATTTCAATTTGCTGGGTCAATGGAAGCTAATATAGACGACGATAACGTACATGAACAATATTTAGGGGACTGTTTATACTACTCTGTTGAAGCCTTTAATCAAAATTTTACTGGTGTGAAAAATCATTTAAGTTTCTCATTCATCAGAATATTAGATCGTTTTCGAAAAATTATTATGAACTCTCTGTAGTGTTAGACGGATTATGCTTCAAACCAGACATACTGGTCTTCACAGAAACGTGGTTTACCAGTTGCAATACGGGTACCATTGAAGGTTATGAACCATTCTACTGTTATAGGAGTGGCCGCACGGGCGGGGGCGTGTCGATCTTTGTAAATAGCTGCTTCACATCAACTGCCGTTGACAGACTTGTTATAAACAATGACTACATTTAAATGTGTGCAGTTAAGGTAAAAATGGAACAAGAAATTATTTATGTAATAGGAGTTTATCGTCCTCCTGGTGAGACCACCCTTGATAATTTTATAAAGACCTTCTGGTCAATAATAGACGATTTTAACATTGGTAATAAGAAAATATGCGTGGTGGGAGATTTCAATGTGAACTTATTGGACTCGAATTCGAGAAGACAAGAGTTTGTAAATTCTATGAGGGCCTTGTTCTTCTTCCCTTTAATTAATATTCCTACTCGCGTAAATGATAACAGCGCCACTGCCCTCGACCATATATGGACTAATCACCTCTGTCCCATTGACAATGGTGTATTCAGCATTAATGTTACTGACCATTTCCCAATATTTGCCATGTTACTACTAAATACTACTGAGGAATGCACGATCAAGGGTCTCTGTGATCACTCTGAATCTTCAATTAACAATTTAAGCGCTAAACTGCAAAACTATGTTACACACTTTGACAACTGTGCATTTTCTTCGTACGACGATAGGGTGGACATGTTCTTGCATGGTTTTGGTGAGATTTACAATAATTGTCGTCTGCCAGTGAACACCCTCATCAAACCCTGGATTACAACAGAATTTCGTCGCCTAATACATCACAAGCATTATCTTTTTAGACAATATAAATTCGGACTTCTAAAAACAACGTTTATAATAACTTTAAAAATACCCTTACTGGAAAATTGCGATGCGCAAAGCGCAATTATTACCTTCATAAATTTCATGTTTTCGAAAATAACTCCAAAGCTACAATAAAAATTGTGGGCGCGTTACTGAACAAAACTCGTAAACAACATACAATGGAGCTAAATATAAATAGATCTTAAGTGGACGATCCACTTGCTGCAGCTGAAGAATTCATTCAGTACTTTTCGAGCATTGCAGACAGTCTTGAACGCAAAAACCCCGTAAACGATAGAAGCCCATTATCTTTTATTAATGATATTTCATGCAATCAATCGTTTTTTGCTCCACCAACCTCACCAGATGAAGTTGCTGAAGTAATATCTTCGTTGGAAGCCAAGGGGGCTGCTTTACATGAAATTCCTACATTTGTTTTTAAAAAGGTGTCGCATATCTTATCGCCACCATTAGCAAGACTTTTCAATGACTCACTCTCTCATGGAAAGTTTCCTGAGTCCTTAAAATGTGCGATAATAATCCCAATTATTCAAAAGTGGAGATAAATTAGACGTAAAGAATTACAGACCGAATTCCACACTTCCGGTGCTTAGTAAAATTTTCGAGCACCTGATGTACAAACGAACGCAACAATATCTAGACAAGTTTTCCATTCTATGCAAGGCTCAATTTGGCTTTAGGCAGCGATCGAGCACCACCGACGCCATATCAGAATTCTTTGGTTATTTATATAATGCCGTAGATGACAGAAACCACTTCATTGCCGTATTTTTAGACTTCAGTAAGGCTTTCAACACTGTCGACCATACGATTTTGTTGAATAAATTAGCATGTTTTGGTGTGAGAGGTCCTATGTTGGTATGGTTTAGATCATATTTGACTAACAAAATGCAATTTGTATCCGTGTGTAATGTGTCTTCAAGTAAAAAGTTCATTAATATGGGTGTACCACAAGGATCTGTATTGGGACCATTGCTGTTTCTCTTATACATTAACGACATGCACTTTGCAACTAATCTCCAGTGAGTGCACTACGCTGATGACACAACTGTGTTCATATCAGGAAGGGATTTTGGTTTACTTACTGGGGATTTGAATAGGGAACTAGGCGGGATTGACACTTGGCTACAGGCTAATAGACTCTCTCTCAATATCAGCAAGACAAAATATATGGTAATATCTAAACGCAAGATAGAGAGCGAGGCAGTTATAGAGATCTGAGACAGTGTGCTGGAAAGAGTAAACAGCATCAAATTTCTTGGGATATACTTGGATGATAAATTATCTTTCCAGCAGCACTGTTCAAGTGTTGTTTCCAAGCTCTCTCAGTCACTAGGCGTGCTGCGCAGGGTGTCCACACTAGTTCCTTCTCCTGTTTTGTTGCCATTGTATTGTTTCTGGTTTCTAGACAACTGACGTATGGTGTGGCTATATGGGGTAACGTAAGCGCAACTTCACTAAGAGAATTGCCAGACTACAACTCAGAGCTGGGAAATTGCTCTTTCCTGGCATACCAGTTGACCAAGCCTTTAAGGTGAATTACTTGCTGAAGTTTGAATATGTACACCGATACTTTTCAGTAGTAAAGCTGTTCAAAGTAATGCGCGGTGACCACCACTATTAATTATTATTTTTTTCTTGGATCGAGTGAATTCTTGCCAAGCTTCGCATGGGCACTTCACTCGAAGGGTCAGGCGTGGGGAACTTAATAACGTTTATTGTCGAACCTCCACCAGTCAGCACGGCTTTCTATACAAGTCCATCTCGTATTAGAACCAATTGACTATGTTTATAAGAGAGACTCAAACAGAGCAAGACTTCAAGAAGAAGCTGAAAAAATACTGTTTGCAGTGCCAGTGAAGCATCTAGCAACATTTAGCATAATGCTCGCGTAGAGCTCGGGGAACCATATTGTGGTTCAGCGTCAATAAACTTATAAGCTAGGCCTGCGGACAGCGCCTGCTTGCGCTGCGGTGTAGAATAGCAGCGTCGCGTTTCTGTTTTGCCTGATTAGCTTCGGCTACCTATAGGCAACCTAGTTGTATGTTTTTGTAATTGATGCCAGAGTACATTAATAAACTTTATTATTATTATATTAAGGGATATACGATCTCCTCAAACTCAAAGTTCCCCAGGGTTATTGATTGGCTTAGCGTTGGGTGTAGGTGCGTTGGGAACCAGTTTACTTGGACAGTTATTTGCTAATGCCAACGAACAAGAAATTCAAACATTAAACAAAAACATTCATAAAGGTAATAGAAAAATCCTCCTTACTAATGAGAGAATTGATATGTTGGCTAGTAATGTAACTAACGCAATCACAGATGTAAAACTCATCTTGAGCAAAATAATCGACGCTTGTTTCAAAGACGACGTGGATCAGGGTATATTGTGGAATTTGGATCAGATAAGCGAAAATGTACTCAACATGCAGCTCTCTTTTCGCTCGGAGGAAATAGTAATTACAATATTAGAATCTGGAATTATAAATCCCGATTTGATTGAAGTCACTGCTTTCGAGAAAATAATAACTGAAGGTTTAAAGGCCTTCCCATCAGTAGAATTTCCATTTGATATTACGCAACAAACTATGAACGATGCAATAAAATTAATTGAAGTTAACAAGGTCGGTCATAGTCAATTTCTTATGATCACGCCGTTAGTACACGAAATTAACTACAGTATGTATACTATGGTTCCACATCCCATTCGCATTCGATCAGAAATCCTAACACCGGAATTTAATGGCATTATTTTAATCAGTAGCTAATGTCAGTTACTGTATATCAAAACCAGAGCCAATAAATTCTCACGGTAACCAACGAAACTCATCTGATGGAGTCTAATGAGCCTATATGGAACAACAATAAAACTTCATGTGAATGGGCTACTTTTAATAAAAATTTAACTTCTATGCTTAGTTAGTGTAACTACAAAAAGGTGGGGATGATTAACGGCACGGTAATGACTGAACTTAAGGATATGAAACTAATATACCTCACTGATGACACCCCCGTCGAACTAGAATGCCCGGACGGTAAGGTTAGGGACAATTTAAAGGGACTACATAAATTTCCTCTACGATGTGATGTGTGTACGGATTTTTTTGGCCAGCTAGACAAGTCAAAGAGATAAGCATTGATGCCTTGTTAAACGACAATAGCTCATTCGATATAACTTATTTGCCAATAGTTAATGTCAAGGAAATGGACAAGATGTCCGAAAACCTGAAAACGTTAATTTCCAAATTACCTAACGAGAGTACCTTCACATTTGCATTCAGTGATTATGATATGACGCTAGCATACGGAGTGTTATCTGTGATAGTCATCAGTCATTCAATCATCATAGGCATTATGATTCTCTTTCAGGGAAAAAAATGGATGTCTAATCGTCAGAGACTCTCAAAGCTATCAAAACGATTATCGTCCCAACGACTCCTAAAGCGCTTAAACTCACCCCGAAACCGTTTTAGAAGCTTAAGAGATAGTGTACGAAACAGAAAAATTATATGGAAAAGAAGGGCACCCAAAAGTCCACACCAGTCCCAAAGTTCGCCAGCAAAGTCATTAAGATCCCTTAGCTCTAGGTTCAAGGGGCGTATACGTGATCATTCTGATCATTCACTCGACCAATCCCCAAAATCAGTTCAACTTCATGCTGGAACAAATACTAAACCCCATGAGCCATGCACTCGAATGAACAAAGACGGAAAGGAGAAAACTCAACTAATATCTCCAGCCATTACAAGATTTACTCGAAATTGTTGAATATTTTCTTGGAAAATATGAAATATCTTTTGCAATATGTGAATTTCTGTGTGAAGTATGTGAAATATCGGAAAAATCTGTCGAACCTTTGGATCGTTTAAGCCCGGATGCTTAATTGTTAAAATTTGAACAAAAACAACAAGTACGCATCTTTTCGAACGATTCGAATGGGCTCGAATTACAATAGGTGAATTCGGTACTCTTAGTAATTATGCAAATTTCTTGTTGGTCGCGAGTCTTTCACTTCACGTTCGCAGCCTGGTCCTGAGAGAAACGCGACAACCGTCTTGATGGTCCCACCTGAACCAAGGCAACGGAATTCACGAAGGAGGGAGAAGGTAGTAAAACAAGCAAATACGCTATGCTACGAGATGCGAAACGACCTCATTGCTACATCAAAAATATTTTTATTATGTATTCTTGGTCGAATATGTCGATCAGTTTCATACAACTATGCGTACTGTTAATGATGCGTTAAGTATTATTTGTTGTGACTATAAATTTGTTGTCGTTTTTCCCGCAAAGTTATTTTCTAGTGGAGTAAATAAAATGTTCGCGTATTTTGTGGCGAAGTGACTCGGTAATTATTACACTGCACATGCGTTACCTAAACTTTGTTTTAACGTGTGTATTCCATATATTCCATATTGTGTTATGCTGCGTGTGCGTTACCTATGCGTAGTTTTGTGTGTCTTTCATATATATCTTATAGTGTTCTACATCCCACATACATGCATTATCGTTACTTATTGATATGTTGGGACATATCTGTTTCCCTGAATTCGTGTCAACGGGGTTGAGTAACTTTTGCTTTCAGGCCTGACACAGAACCAGGAGTGACTAACCACAGTTATCATGAGTTCAGAAGTATATAACATACAGATTCAGACAGAAAACACGTACGGTGGCATATATTTATGTAGCGAAATGACTTTTGTCAAGTTGTTGCCTTACATTAAACATTCTGTCAACCGGTATCCACCGACACTATATCTAGTGTACGCTAAAAGTAATAGTTTGTTCTCTTACACACTGGAATGTTACATGAGATGAGAGACAAAGTTTTTATACTTTAATGAGTATCATATATCATTGCCTTTTCCTACATGAGTACCCTGAAGGTTTTCTTCCCTCCAGACGAGATTTGACATTACCTAATTATATTATTGAGATGTACTCCGGTAATTGTTTTATTACTATTTATCGAATCATATTTTTTGTGCCACAGCGAAACTTAGTAAATATGACGGAAGCACGGTAGACTAAAATAGAGAAATGATTTGAAGTTTAACCTTCATTGTGTATAGTTATGTATCCAATCTGATATGCGACCTTATATTATCGAGATGTAGTGTCAAATATTATTCATGTGAATACGAGTTGTACACCAATGGTTATTTTAATTTTGGTTTAGTTATATTTTCATACTGTACGTTTAGCCAGTGGTTAAGTCAACGAGATTTCAGGTCAATATACCGAGTGTACTACAACTGGTTTCAAGAGATGATACTAATTATGGTTGTATAATTAAATTATTATTCAATGAGCATTATGAAACGATTATTAATCATATTTAATTTCTTTCGATGCATTGTGTATTCATGCTTTAAATGGACGATGTCGAGGTTTGACACTGTAATGTATTGTCTATATTAGTTACGATGTATTATGATATGGATCCCGTATATATTTTTTCGTATGTATTATAGTTCATTGCACTACGCTCATGCGTGAAACATACCTTCTGTAAATCGAAATAATGCTACAAAATATACCCTTGTTAAAGAACACGAGAACCTTCTGATCCTTTGATATTGTTCAATTACCACGATTCTGAAATTTGAGATTATTTTTGTAGGATGATGCAGGGTATGAGTTCGTGTTGGATACTAAACTACGAATTCGTAGTAGTTGATTTGATAGGTTTATTACACTCAGATAAACATTATAATAATAAAAACTTTCTGAGTACAATATACGTACAGTAATATATCTGCACTAGTGGACCCGTGCGTGAAGAATTCACGCAATAACCTATACGTTTGCCTAATGCCTCTAAGCCGGTGCGGAATCTCCTCTTCTCGTATTTGCTTCTTAATTTTCTTCTTTTCTTCTTTAATCCTTTGTCGTGCTGTCATCCTTAGGTCTTCTATATAAACAGGCAGAAGCAGGAAGCAAAGAATGCAACGGGAGGACTCAATAGGACTGAAATAAAACATTGCTGTGACCGCACGTAGCAAATTTACATCACATCGACGAGTCGAAATGTTTTAGGTGTGGGGCCTCAGACCTTCGTATATGGTTTTCTTGAACATATCATCGTATTTTTTTCGATTTATTTCTTTCAGTCTCCCACTGAAAGCTGGCCAGCTACATGAGCTGTAAAATATCGAAAAATGTTGGCGCCAAGTACAGAAAGTTCGGGCAATGGTTAACTGTTACTGTGGTTTCTCTCACGAACAGAATTGGCTATAATGGTGCTTATATATGTTGGTAAGGAATAGATATATTCTGTGAAGAGTATTGTGAAGTGAATATGAAGTGTAAATAAGGCTTCACTCAAGAAAAAAGAAGTTAAATTGAGTCGCTGAAAGGGAACAAATTCCACGCTAGTGTTGTGAAAGTTTCCACCAACATGCACTGCAATTTTCTATAGTTAATTGTTAAATTAGTATATATTATCTTCATTTATATATACGCTAGAGATAAATTTTGCAATTTAAGACGATTTTTCATGTGACAGACCGAACAACAGAGAGATGGGCAGACAGACAAGCCCGACGAAAACATAACCTCTTTGGCGGATGTAATAATGTCGTTATTTACCAATCTAGAACTTACTGCAATTGCTTACGAAAAAATCCACATAGTAGGACAATGTATGCTTATCTATGTTGTTTTTTTAATATTTCACGGATCAATCATCCGAATTATCTTTGATGTATGACTCACTCTTTTATGAGAAGCCAAAAGGAATCTGCTGAAATTCTACA
>LQNS02276762.1:61522-72128 GCA_001587735.2 Parhyale hawaiensis
AACTGTCAAAATTGTCACTGCACTGCAGAGTGCAGACACCGTGAGACACGCACACGCACCGCGCGTACACATCACCATCACTTACCATCACCGAGAATGTCCAGAGTTCAGACTCGTGCGTCCCGGCAGGGAGTGCGGTAGCTGATTTTTAAAGCTTGAAGAGGGATGCTCGGCTGACATTCAGTTCGACAGTTACGCGGTTCACCGGCACTCACAGCTCGGTTAGGGTGACGGCCTAAGTTTTTTCTTCAATTCCAAGCTTCTTCCGACCGATTGTGATCCGTGGTGGTTTTTGGTGATGGTGGTTTTATTCAAATCGTACATAAATGAAAAAGAAAATATTGATGCACTTTTTTAGTGGGCGGGTTTTCGCCATTAGAATTTGATAATAAAGTTGTATATTTTTGTCAGATTCGAGTAAAACTTGGTGCAGATATGTGTAAAACCGAAAAAATGTGAGGTTGACTCATGTACTTTTCCCGTTTTCTACATAGAAAATTAATCTAACCCACATTTTTTTTAGTTCTACATATCTGTACCAAGCTTCATTCATATTGACATATAAATATCTTTTTTTTAGATTCGAGAATACGCCTGAAAATATAAAGGGTTCTATTTTATCAGATTTGAATGAAACTTGGTGCACATATGTAAAATCGAAAAAACAGTGTGGATTACAATGATGTAGGTATTTTTTATTTCCCCCATAGAAAATGAGTTATTCAGAGAAAACGGGAGCGCGGCACTTTTCTGAAAAGTTTATTTTTTCAACTTCAAAACCTTTCTAGTCCTACAATTTTTGAGTTACAAACTATTGGTCTCAAAAGAAGCGGAATAACGGAATTTGATTCTCAGCAAATAATAGCTGGAGGTTTTCGATTTTCGAAATAGGAGGCGAGTGAGGCATACTTTTTGAAGAACACTAAAAAAAGAAAATTTTTTATTATTATTTTTCCAAAATTTTTTACGATCGTAAAACCCAAGCGCTTATTTGTAGAGAATTAAATTCCGCTTCGTTTGATACGGAAATTTTCTCAGTAGCTAAAAAACTGTGAGACTAAGTAGGTTCTCCCCCCCCCCCTTTTTAAAGTTTTCTTTGTATAAACTCGTTTGAATGGCGAAAATTGGAAAAAGTACTTGAGTTAGAGAGAATCCTTGTTTCGATTTCATACATGTGTGCCAAGTTTCATTAAAATCGGTCCAATAATGAAGTTTTTTTGGGAGCCGGTCCCCTTATGGTCCCAAGGTTTTTTTGTGGCCACTTTATATACTACTAATAAAAGTGTGGTAAAAAAGAATGCCGTTTATGTCATGGATTATTCTGAAACTAAAGCAATTGAATAGGAAAATTTTCGATCATAAATACAGCGCTCTTTTTGACTAAATTTACATACAAAATCACACATATAATTCGGCTAAGTGGCTAATATCGATGAAGTTTTGTAAAAAATGTTGTGGTACATTCTTCCGGATAATAGTAGCTGAAAACAATTAAAACATTGTAAAATAAACTAGCAACCAGAAAAATTATACCAAAAAACCAAGGAGAGTTACTCATTTCGTAGCTCCCAAGGTATATTAAATATGGTTCACCAGAAAAGCCTTTTCAGAGCTCAGGCCTAAGCCAAGAGGCTTGCTGCTAACAGAAAGACAGAGAGACCAACAGCTGAATGGACCGACAACGGTATGGTTCCGATACACATTAATAATCATCCCTTCAATTACACAGTATATAGAGGGCGACAATGGCGAACCGTCACTCATTAGGGCGACATGCTAGAGCAAGCCAACAATGAATTAGCCTTCATTAAAGTTAGGTGAGGGCAGGTCTAGTTATGCTGACCTTCCAATGATATCACTAAGTAAAACAAGCTACGGTAGGGCATTCAAAGTTTGACACTAAGTAATAAAAGCTCATTGCAGCTATTTGTAGGGCCAATAGAATGACAACGCTAAATAATAAGCGCACATCGGGACGATAGCTTAACCATAGGCTACCTGACCTCTCTTACCTATATGAGGGCTAGCAGAATACAGGCAAGATTTCTCGTACTAGGGTGCTGGTCGATGGTGGTAGGCGGCAGCATCAAAAAATAATTTAGACGTTTATCTATCGAGAAGACAGCATTTCCTACCCATAGACTTCTTCAAAATGTTTTTTTTAGTCTACGGACAGCATTTCAGTCCCGGATTTCACTTGTGCGACACGGGGATGTCGGCAGGGTAAAAATTATATTTATATTATATTATCGATATGGGCCGCCCCAGACAGCTTTCCACCACTTTATATGCAGATATCTTAATCCATATGTACTTATTCATGCTACTATAAGTGATATAGCGTGGTTTAACTCAATTTTTCCCGTTAAACTACCAAAAGGACGTTAGCGCGACAAAATTCTTGTCAGGTTATTGAACTGCCCCAATTACTGTAGCTCACGATCGAAATGGCTCACTCTCATCTAGGTTAGGTGCGGCAAGTCTGGTTCTACTGACGTCCAAATGAGCTAGCGGTCATAAACTTAGGAAACAGGCATGGACTGCATTCTGCTCGCGATCAAAAATTGTCGGAAAGTAAGGCCTGTCAAAAATTGACGCTAAGTAATTAACGCACATTGGGTCGTTAGCAGAACCAGTCCAGGCCTTAACCTAACCTATATGAGGACTAGCTGGGTGTTAGCAAGCTTCTTCGTACTAAGGTGATGGTCGGTGGTGATGGTGGATGGCAGCATAAAACAAAAATTTGGACGTTTATGTATCGAGAAAACGGCGTTTTCATCCGTAGAATTTTCCCGGGTGCGGTGAATGTCAGTTTTATTTCCAGTGAAGTTTTTCTTCTTAAATCACCCAATAGGACGACGAGCAGTCGTTCGAGAGGGCGATTTTAGCCGGTGCCGTTTTAAGCCACGAAATATAAAAATATACACATATAGCTAATCGCTATGTTACATGTAACGGAATAATTATTTAGCTAAAGACAGTAAGTGCAAAATCGGCCATTAAGTGTAACGTTGAACTTTACACATAACGACCCGGAACTCCACGGCTTCTGCGCATACGTTTCCCAACAGATAAACTTTAGCCTTGATTGTCTTATTTAAATGCGACTTTTCATCTCTGAATCTTCCTTGAAAAACATCCTGAGTGGCTTTAAAACTCGTTTCTTGACTATCAACACCACGAAAACTCGTGGTTCAGTCGGAGCTGAACCATCTTTGCGGGAGGTCGAGCTTCACTTACACGTAATTTTAACGAACTGGATTCGTAACGTAGATAGGTTACCGTAACTCGAAAAGTGGTTGTGAGCGCGCCATCTAGCGTCGAGCGAAATAAGTTCAACATTGAGATTTCGTTTTAATTGAAATTTTGTCAATATAAGTTCTAATTAACTGATCTGATTCACTTATTCTGGTGTAGGGGGGTTATTTATTGCGAATCTGACTGAATTTAGCTCTCTTTTTTTATTCAAAATGGAAGTTTGTACTGTGTGACATACACCATTTGGTAGTTAGGAAAATACGTAGCTACGTACAGTGTTGAGTACCCAAATAGTCAAAGCTATGAAAACACACTCTTGAAAACCATGCTTGCCAGAAAATAACCCGCATCGTCAAAGATTAGAATCCCCACATTGTGGAGTACTCTGGTAGTCATAGAGGCACCCTCACTGTTCGGTACTCCGGTACTCACGGATATCCCTGTAGTGTCCCTGCAGCAGCGCTAGTCGTAACGGCCGGGGCAGTCCGATGTGCAGCACGGCTGTCTCTGCAGCAACAGCGGCAAGCTCAGCGACTGCTTCCGCTGTCCGCAGTGCACCTTCGAACCTTTGCAGCGAGCAGCTGTTCATAAAAAGTAATGTTAGCTGCGCTTGTAACGTGTTGCAACTACTGCATTTATATCAACTGTTGCATTTCTAAGGAGTGTTATCATTTTATGAGATAATAGTGGACAAGGAAGTCGGAAAACTAAATCCGCAACGACGCTGTGATTAAATATTGATGGCCATCTGTGCTTTCAGAGAATGCATCATAAATAAATGTATCTGTTTGTATTCTGGGTACCACCTACAAGACTGAACATCGAAACAATAAACACAAACGTGTCATTGTACATTCACATACCAATATAGTTACATAAACTTAGTCCTCGCTTTACGCGTACGTTACGTTCGCGTTGAAGTTCGCATCAGGTGAATTCGCATACAACGAGTCAAACCACACTAAGTGATCAAAAAAGTTACACGTTACATTTTTAATGACTATGAGAGATAGAACCGCGATGTGTGACACTGATTATTACCATTAGTACTATCTATTACTTAAACAATTCGCACTCTCTTAATTACTGACGCTTAGGCAGTCGATCTACATTAATTACCTCCGCCAAGGAGGTTATGATTCCGTCGGGTTTGTCTGTCTGTCTCTTCATCTGTCTGTCGGTTATTCTGTCTGTGTGTCACCAAGATAACTCAAAAAGTTATGGACGGATTTTGACGAAGCTTACATGGGTTTTTTGGTATTTAGGAGGAATAGATGATTAACTTTTGGTGAAGATTTGTCTGCCTATTTTTTGTTAGTGCCGTAACTTAGAAAGTAATGGAAGGATTTTTATAAAATTAACATTAGCTGTTGGGTTTATTACAGAGAGAGAGAGAATGATCAAATTTTTGTGATGATCTGTGTATTCGTTTGTTTCTTTGTCGCTGTGTTTGATGTTATGTTTGTTAACGCTATAATTTAAAAAAAAATTATGAATAAATCGTTATGAAGTTTTCAGAAATTCTTAGTAATGTTGAAAGACATACATTATTGGTTAAACTTTGGTGATGATCGGTAGGTCCGTTTGCGTGTTTGACTAGTGTTAGTAAAATGATTGTTAGCGCAATAACTCAAAAATTATTGGTGTATCTTTATGAAATTTTCAGGATTTGTGAGTCATGTTATAAGACAAATTAATTAGATTTTTGTGATGATCAGTTGGTTCGTTCGTGTGTTTGACTAATAATTGTTTAAATGTTTGTTAGCGCAATAACCTAAAAATCATGGATGGATCTTTATTAAATGTTCAGGAATTAGCGATGTTAAAATGCATAGTTAATTAAATTGTGGTGGTGATTGGCTTTTTCGTTTGTGTGTATGACTTATGTTTGTTAAAATGTTTGTTAGCACCATAACTCAAAAAGTTACGAACGGATCTCCAAGAAAATTACAGACACTCTAGTTTATTCTGTTCTCTAATGCGCTTGTCTCGCTTGCATCAGGCGGTGGTGGAATTGTATATTAAGCGTCTAGCTAGTTTTTCCAGGCAGATTTTATGTTATAATTCTGTTTGAGGCTCCATTCGCCTGTCCATCCATGCGTCTGTACGTAACATTTTCAGGGTTAGTTGAGGGGGAACCTAAATTTGTAAGATACTCTGATTTTCGCTGGAACGAAGTTCAACCATAGCTGTCTCCTTTAGCTATTCTTAAAAAAAAAATAAAATTCAGTCACTCTCAAAGCGGAGACATAAAGAGCATTTCACTCGTATCTTATCGCCACTTTTCATTTCTTTCAGAACATATTATGTTTGTCTTGCTTTAGGCGCTCGACGATCTTAAAAGGGCCAGCCAGTTATGTACTTCTTTAAGATACGCTGATGGAGAATGGAGCGGGTAGTGTTGGACATATCGGCCCTAAGGTATTCTTTCAAGCGAATGTGCGATGTGTAACTAAGAAAATACAATGACATCTTGAGAACAGAAGGTTAGGCTGCTTAAGAAACTGGCCGAGTCTGTTTGTTGCATATCTATCGCGTCAAAGATAGCAGAAAAATCATGGGCTGGTGATCAATATAGCCATGGGTCCCGTAGTCGTAAAAAAATCGGGCACGCTGACAAAAAATTGAAATCCGCAAGATGATGATCGGCTAAATTATCTGTAAACAGTGGAAAACAGAGCGTAGAAAAGGCATGATAAAATTAATATAGGAGAACAATGCCAGAAGTACCGTAGTATGTAAGATTCTCATGCGAGAGAGGCTTGACTCCGCTAGACAAGGTGTTGTTAAGTTAAGCGGGGGTTCCTCAGGCGGACTTTAGATTGATCGGGGTAGATTAAATTACAGGAACACTACCTTATGTCAAACGAAAGTAGTTGAAAACATTAATTACCCGTGGAATTTTCACGGATCCCGCTAGTTCTTATTATTTTCCTCAGCCTGTCTTTTCTTTTCTTATTCAGCCTTCTGCGTAGCAACGATAAAGTAGGCAAGCTTTCTCATACGCAAGGCACGACTCTCCCGAGTCTATATATATATATATATATATATATATATAAAGCCACTAGAGAGATGCAACAGCAGTAATTGAGTTTCTGCCACAGCTACCGTATAACCCGTCTACATAGAAGGCCACCGAGTCGTCTTTAGCGCACGTCGTGCGCTTCGTGCTGCATCGAGCGTAATCGACGGAGTTCACGACCGACTTCTGGTCCCTTCATCACCAGACGTGAGCGTTTCAATCTATTTCCGTTATTTTTCTTATTCCTAACAATTCCCAGCTCACTGCTTGTTCTATCATATTATCACCGTGGGTGCATCAATACATTGTTAGCCATGCCGAGTTATCTTGTCGCGTGTTTTCACTTAGTGTTTCGATTTACTGTTCGGCACCGGTATGAGAAGTTTTAACTCTGACCATATATAGATTGCGGAAGTCTCTATGATAAATCCTTACAATATCTTACCTTATCTTTGATACCTTTGATGATACTTCGGACGAGGTCCAGGTGACGTTATGCACGCCATCTACCTTCTGCAGAGGAGATGCTGCAGTCCTCGACCAGCGGGGTGGCTAACAGCGAGTTATCCCCATAGTTCACGTAGCGCTTACAACAGGCTTATCTGGCACTTTCAGTAAGCATGCGCCCAGTCAGTTTTTGAATTTCGTAGTCTCTGTACCGGTTACATATCGAATGTGACGTACCATTATGTTGAAAAATTTCGCCCCTCGGAACCCGAAACTATTAGAATACTTTGTGGCTATCGCATCACCACCAGTTTTGATCGGAATTCGCACTTTACAAGTGCGACCAATACGGTTCGAGTGCATGGCCTGGATTCGCCCATTGACGTTGACTGTAATTCCTTCCAGAATTTACAAACATGTATGAACGTAAAGCACTCGAATCTCCTTTGAATTGAGTATATTTGAAGTTTAGCAAGTCTTTCGTTTAAACCTTTCATACCTCGGATTTTGGCAGTGAACAATCTCTGAATAGCCGCGAGGCGCTCTAAGTCTCTCCGTTTGCAATTGGCATCCAAAGAGGTGAACAGTATTCAATCCTTGGCAGTATTAGTCGTTTCCATAAGGTGAGCATTGTGTCTGCCTCTCGTGAAGAGAAAGTTCGAAGCACCCATCCGCTCCACTTCTTGCCTACGGTAACAACTCGAGCCACATGATCTTCAAAAGTGGCATTATCGTGTATTCTCACCACAAGATCCCTTAAAATTTGCTTTCTCTCGATTTCGCTCCCATCTCTCGTTGTGCAGGACGTATAGATTCAGTAAGGGAGAAGTTATTTTCCGTACCGTAAAAATTCATATTTTGATTCGTTGAAGATCATGTTCTTCACAGATGTACAGTGAAAGATGTTGGTTAGATCTAGTTGCACATTCCGTACGTCTGCAATTGATTGTACCACTGCTAATATCTGTGTGACATCAGCGAACGATGACGGAACGGCGAACTTGCATTGCTGCCCCATATCATTTATCATGATGAGGAAGAGTATTGGACCAAGCGCGGTGTCTTGTGGAACTCAACTGAGAACCGGCTGTCGTTTGGACACTTTATTATTTATAATTACGTTGAGTTCGGTTAGTCAGGAAAGCTTCGATCCATCTAAGACATTTTCCACGGATGCCCATCTCGAAGAGTTTGAGTAATAATATTTCATGATCTACTTTATCGAAGGCTTTGGCAAAATCTAGATATAGTACGGCGACACTTTTGCCTATGCATAGTAGGTCAAGAATAGAGTCATAATGCTCAAACAACTGCGAAGTGTTGAACGTTTACGGCGAAAGACATGTTGATTTGATGTAAGCAGCTTATTGCTTTCTGCATGATGTACTAACTACTACGTGTTTTCTAAAGACCTTTTCAAACGTCTTCACTACGTGACTGGTCAGGGAGACAGGTCTACAGTTGGCTGGATGCATGCTATTTCGAGCTTGTAGGTGAGTGGAATTACTCTATCACCCATTGATATTCGCCACATAAGATATAGGGGGCAAGAGATACTTAGCTTGCTCATCTTAAGGATTTTTGCAGGAACATCATCCGGTCCCGCTGCAGTGTTGCCGCTAAGCTAGTCAATGGCTAGTTCAATGCTTAGTTTTGTGAACTCAAAGTCCGTTAGGTAGTTTGTAAACGAATCAATTATTGGGATTTCAGGATTTTGAATTTCGTCACTAAAGACTTTTTGGTATTGACGGCTTAGTATTTCGCTCATTTCTTGGTCATCCTCAACAATAGATCCTGTATCATTCACCAGTGGCCCGTTTTTCAATTTTACTGAGGAATGATGTGATGCATAGGCAAAGTACTGTATATTTGCTATTGCTTTTTATTTTTTTGAATCGCTTGCTTTTCTTTTTCCTGTTTTTCTTCATCTTGTGATCTTGCAAACTGATCTTCTACCTCATCTAGTTTCTTTTTGTACTGGATTTGCGTTGTAGTACTTTCGTTGATTGCTGGCATTTGATAAGTTTTGCTCGTTTCTTAAGTAGTCTTTTACGGAATTTGTAGTGTCGACTTTTATTAAATAATTTTGTTTTACCGGGCTAAGGTACTTCATGCACTTATCCAATAGAATGTTTTCGAATATCTCATTGACGCTTTCATTTTCCATTGAGTTATTCAGAAGTACGTCCCAGTTTACTGACTGCAGATCTGCATTCAAGCCATGCCAATTTATCCCTTTATCGTGCATTTTCAAGGCCCGTAGACTGGAGATGGAGTTTATTCGAGAATTTTTCTGCGGTCTATGGGAATCGCGTTCGCCAAGCGGAGTCGTTATTTCAAAACGCCTATGACTAGATAATGCTATATCCTGGATTTCAATATTTAGGTCTCTAGTGTGATTGCAAACTTACTGTCAACTATAGTGGACCCGTGCGTGAAAAAATTCACGCAATAATATATATATATATTTGTTTGAAATAGGCCGGTGCGGAATCTTCTCGTCTCTGACTTGCTTCTTCTCCATTAGAAGAAATTTGTGATCACATGCACTTCTTCATTGATTGTACTTTCCTTAGGTACTAAAATACACATAGAGGAAAACACTATGACTGCCAACTCAGATTATCGTAAGAGATGTGTGCTTTCTACAGAGAAGTACACTTCAATTCGTCTTCAGCATACTGCTTCCCTCCCTTAAATGACATGCATAAAAACAAATAAATAACTATATTAGTAAGCACTGATACATCACTGAGTTTCGTTTCCACTGCGTATCCAAAATACACATTGAAATATTTCCAGCATAACAATATCTTCGCGTCCAAGAATTTGGAATCTATATAATAATACGCTTGTTCCTGCCTACCTATTTACCTGCGGTGTGTGTCACGCTTTTCATCACTAATAAACGGAAGGAAATTGGAGATTCGATGACTTCGTAAATCTGGGTATCTATGATACGGCGGGGGGCAGTATTCTCTAGGCCACTGGGCAAGGTCTTTTTAATTGTGTTAATGCAGTCGGGAGCACAATGGATAATGGGCTATGAAAATGGAGTTTGCACCATGTCATGCAATTCGTGACGCAAAAGTTTGCCGATAGCCTCCTGTCTCTGTAGAAAGGAGGTGGGGTAAGGCAAAGGAGGGGATGGGGGTGAAGCAGAGGTTAGTGGTAGAACAGAATGAGATTGGTTTGCATCGTTGGAAAGCTCATTTCAAGACCTTTCTTTTCAGGAATCACACTTTGCGTTTGGTCCCAATTCTCGACGAGGGAAGCCCCTCAAAGTTGGTAACTTGGCCAAAAATGTCCCATTTTCCCATATTTTTCTCAGTTTTCACTTATTGCTTGAATACTATTAGACGTAGGAAACGTGTTTCCGTGCCATTGAAAAAGGGTTTAAGTTTCCATTCTCACATTATTACGGATTTTCCTAGGCTTAACCCTTAACGGACACCAGGCGCCCAAAGTGTGGAAGGCGTAGTAGACCGTGAAACTTTCACGGCTTGTCAGGCTTTTCAGGTGGAAATGCCGCAGTAATGTATTGATATATATGCAGGGACGCTGGGTCCAGAGGTTATATATGCAGGGACTGCTGGGTCAGGAGGACACACGGTATATGTAAAAACTAAAAGCCAGGTAGACCGTGAAAATTTTAGGGGTACAGCTAGTCATCTATATATTAATACGCTTGTATCTACGTGTGTGTGTCAGTCACGCTCTTCACAAATAGATAGGCGTAAATTAGAGACTTGACTTCATTTCACCCGTATCATACCTACGCTTTCGTTTTCTTTGCAAAAATTTCGCTCGCTTTGCTGCTGGTAGCGGATGGCATTCCTCATAGGGTCTGAGGCGTATCCAAGATACGCCCTGGGCAAA
>LQNS02276762.1:79270-94225 GCA_001587735.2 Parhyale hawaiensis
TAAAGAAATTTTTTTTAGGTATCCATAAAAGATTTTATTAGGTTTTTGAAAATGGGAGAAGGATCCCGAAACGTCAAATTTTAATTAGTTCGTGTCGACTTTTATTTCAATTTTATAATTTACCAAAGGATAGTAACTTAAATATATAAAGATATAAACACACGACGGACATACTTAGTATTAAATTGTTTTATGGTGCAGTGCCTGTTGCGCAGTCTACTAACGACCATTGTATCAGTGTCATCTACGTTTTAAGAAGTATTTTTGTACTAAGCTAGACTATTAGCAATCGTGTTACAGTTGATCGAAATTGTCGTTATTTTTTATTAATCGCAGTTGTGGATGGTTCGTTTCGTTAACTCAATTTTTGAATTCTAGAACCTAATTTTACCACTGCAGGGTATTTTGATAATCCACTAGACAGCCAGTGACCCGTTGGGTCCTCACGATCGTCTTTGTTTTCACAAAAAAACAGGCGTTATTCAGCTTGTCATAGACCACACGCTATTCGACTGTCCACTGCAGACCGTTCTCGTCAAAATAAACTGCTTCTTTGCTGCCCCAATGAATATTCATTGCCCAGCCTGTAAGCAGTGTCAATTTATATGTTACGTGTTCCAGTTGTATTTTCCGTAGCACCTCTGAATTTACCGTGCCTGTTCACGCAGCCGAGCTCAGGTTTAGGCCACCTTCCGTATCACAGATACAGTCGAATTTAATTTTCATCCTTCAAATTTCTTCCCTTCTCAAAGCAAAGTTCACATACCTCAAGCACAATAGAAGAAATCACCGAAAGAATGCAAATGCTGATATTTTACCTCTAAAACCAGTAGACTGATGCTATTCTTCAATCGTCTTAGCTACTGATACTGGCCAGTGGACTAAAAATTAAGAGTTTTACTTTTTTCGATACATAGGTATTTTAGGTTATAGAGCTTCTTAAATACCCGTCTCACCCTGGGTCCTGAACGATGACATCGATTATTATGGCGGACTCTAAACTTCTCGCAGGGGCGTAGTTCTACATTGACGCTCAAATTTATTTCTACCTTACAGCAAAGATACGGTATGCAAACAAGACACAGGTAAATAAGCAAGCACACAAGTAAATAAGGTTCACTGACTTTTGGTATAATATAGATTTGAAGTCACCTTGTAATATAATCATTTATAGGCATACCGAGTTACTACAGTATTTTCAGCCTTTTCCCGCTCCTATCACTCTAATGAGCTTCCCTCATGAAGCCAGATCATCATTATCCATCTACATATCTATAACATTAATAGCGTTGTTCCTACCTTCGTGTGTTACGCTCTGCATCAGTAAAAGACAGCAGGAAATTAGATATAGTATAGTTCGGTTGTATCTATGATACGGAAGATGAAGTCTAGCTCGGTTGCATGAACGTGCACGTCAAATTTAAAGATGATACGGGCAATACAATTGGACAATACGTCACATATATATATATATTCCCTTTGTGAACAGGCAGTGTTGAATATAGCTTTCAAAGCAAAGGAGCTGGTGACCCACGCGGCCAGGAATGAACGGGGAGAAATAGCCCGTTGTCTATTACCAGTTGAATAACGCCTGACTCTTGCGACAGGGAAAAAATGCTTAAAACGGTCCAACGGGTCACGGGCAGTTAAGTATACTATAAAACTTGAAGATACTTGTTCATTACTGTAGAATTAGTGGACCCGTGCGTGAAAAAATTCACGCAACAATAGATATATAAATCTGCTTAATATAGGCCGGTGCGGAATCTTCTCGTCTTTGAATTACTTCTTCTTCATCACAAGAAATTTGTGATTACATTTCTTCATTGAATGTACTTTCCTTACTAAAATACATAGCTATAGAGGAGAACGCTATGACGGCCAACTAAATAATTGAAAGAGATACGTGCTTTCTACTGAGCAGTACACTACAGTTCGTCTTCAGCACACTCCTTCCCTTCCTTACATAGGTAACATAAAAAAAAGATAACTTTATTAGTAAGCGCTGAAACATCACTGAATTTCATTTCTGCTGCCTATCCAGAATACACGGTGAGATAGCTTCAGCATAATAAAATTTTCGCGTCCAAGAAGTTGGAGTAACTAATTACTAAGTCTACTATACCGGAAAAAATGGTTCCTCTACGCTTCGCTGATTCGATTAAAAATGTGTACATCGTAAACCAAAAGAAAATATAATTTAGATGTAGAGTAAAGTGATGAATATCAGGCTCCACGGGAGGGCAAGAGAAGCTGGAAGAGCAGGAACTGCATTCATTGTTACTAACGATTAGCAATATTCTTTACAAACAGTCGATATTGCTTCTAATGAATATGGGGGTATGCATCCAAGATACTCGAGGGTGACATATAACTCGGCCTCGGAGAAAACTTGTTCCATTGAAAGAAGAACCCAAAATGGAGATAATCATTTGCTGCCAAGAAATCATCGTGGTTTTCACGCTCATGCTGACCGCTGAAGAATATTTTATCATTTGCCTCGATAATTGTGCACTCAACATAAGACGATCAATGTAAACTAACGGCGGCTGAAGTTTTGATGGCGAAGACCTCAGAAGAGAGTACACATCACGATGGAAGAGATTGTTAAGAGAAGCTGTATGCATCTGCATTGACTGGAGTTCAAATTTGTCAAAGAAAGACCGTAATCAGATATCCTGTTCGAGTGCCATCATCAGCAACCTGGAATATTTTCTACCTATCAGTTTCCTATGAAGCTTGGCAGGATCAGCACAGTCTTCTAGCCGATTATTAAACTGGTGAAGCCAGGAAGGCCAGAGCTAATTGTTGCTTATCTATTTCGTTAAGAGCATGACATATAACTAAATATATATTTAAAAGCACACGACGATCATTCTTAGTATTAGACTATATATATAGGGCCCAGCCGTCAAAAATTACGGCCAAATTTTTTTTTGTTATTGAGCCTTTTATTGTTCTGGTTCCCAGTATAGGTTTTGCTGTATAATAGGTCTCATCCCTGCAGGCCTGATTTTCCATAGTCAAACGCAACCTGTACAACCATGAGTTTTGCAATGGAAAAATATCCCTCCTGCAAGTTGAGGAGTGAATATCAGCTTGGAGTTGATTAAGCGTTAAGCTGCACTAAGAAAAATGTAGTTCAGTAAAAAGAATTCACTAGAAATGCCCAGGGTTCACCGTATTGGTGGATACTAACTGATTGTTGAACCTCCAGCGTCGTACTTTGGCTGCGATGTAAATTCAATATAAAAAGGCGTCTGCTCAGCATGAAGATTACACTGCTTCGATATCATTCAGCAATGAAAGCGGGGATCCAGAGGCTGGGGATCCAGAGCCCGGAGATCCAGAGGCCGAAGATCCAGAGGCCAAAGATCCAGAGGCCGGGATCCAGAGGCCGGAATCCAGAGGCCGGAGATTCAGAGCTATATTTGTCACCGGTACCCCAAGCGATGAAATTGTATGGTATCTCAACTTGTTTTTCAGTACATGCATTTTCTCCTTTTCAACTCTTAACTGCGTGACGGAGAGACGGACCAACATTTGAGCACGGGAGCAAACGACCAGCAACTGTGTTTTATTATATAGTGGACAAGATTAGTGTCAAATATCGAGCTATTTGCAGTGATCTAACCTGAAAGGCCCCGTCAGACCGTGAAATTTTCATGACTGCAGCTAGTCTATAATATTAATAGCGTTGTTCCTTCGTGTGTTATGTTCTTCAATAATAGATAGAAGGAAATAACGCTACCGAAATTTGACTCCAAATGTGAATATTTCACCTTTATCATATCTACCTACCGCTTTTCATTTTTTACAGCATTCTATTTGCTCCGCTGTTACAGCGCAAGAAGCTTCTAATGGGAGGAGCAAACCCAGGCCCCCTGTGGGCAAGTAAACACATGGCTTTGCCACGTGATCGTTTGGAGTCCTTGAAGTGGCTGAAGTGGCAGTGGTCAGCACATATAATTAAGGAAGATACAGACAGGCAGTTCTTGAATAATTTTGCAAGACAATCGTGTCTGAAGATTTATATGCCAGTGCTCACCCTGTTACTTTCATCATCAGATGGTATAGAGGATACAAGTTTCCTTTGCATACTTCCATCCGCTCGGAATTCCGTCGTTGGTTAATGGCTATAAAAATTTGAGCTCAGGACTCCTTCTTATATAGGCTGCGTGAGGCAATGCCGCTCTCCGATTGGATAGGCCACTCAGCCAGTTTAAGAAAAAAGTTTACTCGAAACGCTCCCGTAGGGTAAACAGAGTGCGTGCGCTCCTAATTAGAACCTCTTTGGTATAGCGGATGACTGTTCTAATAGGACGAGTTGCGTAGCCAGAATACGCTACGCGTGAACAGAACGGGTTTTGTTGGGCATCTCTGTTCTGAAGTCTTTTTTTCAAGCGAATGTGCTGCTAGGTAAGCATGCAGCCTCTCAGTGCGATGTCTGAGCAAATACAATGACAGTTCGAGAACAGAATAGTTCCTTCCTGCGAGTGAAGAAATTGACCGAATCTGTTTTCTTTTATTATAAAGCTATAGCAGAACAAACCAGGAAAATGATGGGCTGGTGATCAGTATCCACTGTTTCCAAATGGAAAAAATATCGGATGCACCGATAAAAAATTGAAGCTTGTAACCTTATAGAGGGCTAAATTATATATAAACTGTGGGAAACAGAGCTTAGAAAAGGAGTGCAAATGCATGAGAGAACGTTGTAAAATTTACCGTCGTTTTTCTCTGTCTTTATCAAGACACAAATCCGAATTCTTTGCTGACAAAACAGATGCGTAATTCAGTGGTGAAATTGAAATACTAGGAAAGGTTAGATGAGATGTAAAGTAGATGGACTGCGTAACGAACGATAAGGATAAGCGGCAGTCGCTAGTTCAGACGGGGTGGGTTAGAATATGAGCGCTACCTCAGGTTAATAATGTGAGCGAAAACATTCGCTAACCGTGGAATTTCCACGGGTGCAACTAGTTATTATTAATTGCACAGGCGCGGAGAGTTCATTAATATTATTTGCCGCTGCTCTAGCCTGGAAGTATCCTAATAATCACTAATAAAACGGTCTACTCCATAACCTCTTAAGGGGTATAGGATTCAACTATTCCATTACTCCATGTACGTAACATTAGTTTAATTCAGAGGTTTTTGTTTCAATACAACGATCAACCGTACTGTAGAAGTGGCCACCATCCTCAGTCGCAGTCAACATTCTAACGTATTTACTATCTTCCGGCACCGACCTTCTCAAGCAATTCTCTGGCTGGTTACAGCCTACAGCCACAGCATCAATCATCATCCACAAGACCAGCATCCTCTATCCGACTGTCCGACCATGGCTGGGGAGCAGAGTTGAACAGAAAACGTAGCTTGGAGCCTGGGATGCCTTTCTAAGTCAACGCTTGCGGGTGGTCTTCTTGGGGACCAGAAAGTTCCTGTGGTGCTTGGCGACCGAGAATAGCAGCTCTGCAGCTCCCTCATTCTTGATAAGGCACTCACTAGATTTCAAAAATAGAGCTCCCATGCTCCCCGCCGAATTGTTGTTAACCTTGAAGGCCCTCGACCTCCTACAGTATATGCAACCTAGGTCGGGTTCTTTTCCGATGGAGTCAGCTCTCCTCGCTGGAGGGTTGCCTGTGCCTCTTCCTCGTAGTCCTATATATCAAACGGTGACTGACGTAAGACTCAAGAAAGACATAGTGATCGTACGTGCTCTCTCCTAACTCTCAAACGACTTCGCGGCCTCAGGGCAGTGGATTTTTACTACTACAAAGTCCACCGGCATCTGGTCTTCGTTGAGGTCGAGAATCGAGAGCTAATTCAAACGAAGCCATTGGTGTCGTTGAACAGGCTTGTTCGTACCATCTCCGATTTCCTCATCAGAATTCACATCAATGATTTGCTTGTAATTACCAGAAGCACTTTATGGCAACAAGGCCTCGGGCCGGAAGCGTGCGTAGAGGCCGGCACTAAAACCGCCATGCAGGCGAGACACTTCTGTTCGCATGGTGTCAGGCAGAACTAGTGGCGAAAGAGGAGCATCAAAATGTTGTAGAAGGCTTCCGACGTCTACAGAGCGTTTTGTATACAGCACCGGACTCGTAGAAGAGAGGAATCACATAGCTGTCGCGAAGGTGAGAAAGAGCTGCAGCAATTCTATGTAGTCTATCTTGACTTCATCCTGGTTGAGAGCTTCCGAGTAGAATTTCCTGGCCTCAGCATGCATATCGGCGACAAATCTCAGCCCCGTATTCACAGGCAGAATGCGTAGTGAATGTGGACATTTCCTATTCTATCTGCACTCATCCAGTAATTATACCAAGCATGTGATCTCTATGCATTTCCGGAAGCCGCCAAGCTTCTAAGCTTAGCCTCAAAAGCCAGTCAGCACGGATAAACAAACCATAGTTGGTCCTTCAACCGGATAAGAATGACCCTCTGAGAATCAAACCTTCAAAATAAAAGAAATAGTCTACTCAGTCAGCTACAGATGGGGTGTTAACAGCACATAATACGTGGTCAGGGAAACTCCTGTACCTGTGGAGCGATACCATCCAAGTACACCTCGCTGTTTAGATACACTGCACGTAAGTATAATATCGACAATTGGCACAATCTGGTGTAGCACTAACGACATGTTTTGGTACAGGTGAGCAGATATTCCTATAAATGAACACAACGATGCTGTGAGTAAATAAGACATTAGCCGTAACAGGATCTATGCATTTACCAGCTATGAGTGCGGCCCACTGAACAAGCTATCATGCTGTAAAAATTCAGAGTAGCCTTTATATGGCCGTCAGTGGGTCAACCGCCTGTACAAAGGCAGTTGAATATCGATCCATGAATAGTATAACCTCGATATATCGGGTACAGCACCTCTTCACATAAAATGCAGTGCAGTTAACCACTCACCTGCTAACTCGCAGAGGCGACAACCACTCATCACATGCTGTACTCGTGTCGCCAACAAACTCCAAGGCTCCCCCATAGCTGGGGCACGCGCGCTCCCACACTGGGGGTGCCCAACCGATAGCGTCAGTCCACACGACCAGACGCTGAGGCTGAGCGTGGGGCAGCAGCAGCCACAACAGGTCAACATCTTGGCCTGCCCACACAGTCTCATGTAATGAGAACTTCCGGGTATTATGGAGAGGGTACTACCCTGACTCGCTAGCGTTAGCATAGCATGCACGCCATTGAGCTCTGACTGAAGAGCGTTAGCTTACCATGTTTTCTACGGTGCATCAAACCATCAAATTGCATGCACAACTCAGTCAGTATTTATGAGTACAACAAATACGCATATTCCACAGAGAAAACCAAACTACAACGCAGATTTAAACACTACATACCGCACGTGCACCAACCCACGCATAAATACAAACAATTTTAAAGATAATGAACAATGACGCATCATCTGAACATGTAAAACAGAGTACGAATAAGAGATTTCGATACAGTACATACAGCAGAAGCGTACGACATGCAGTGCACATGTTGCATATAACCAGAGGTCGGCGTCGGAATTTATAGTAAGATGTCACGTTGCCAAAATCGATGGTACGATGGCCATCGCCAGCGCGCTTAAAAAGAATGCAATACCATCGCTCCAGTGCACTCAGAACCAAAATCGGTAGTTTTTATCGGCGATGACCTACGATGAAATAACCATTGGCGATGGCCATCGTAAGGCGTCACAATTGGCGATGGACCATTGCATTTACACACTTTTAAAAACACAAAGTTTTCAAACCACAAACATCGAATCAAAGCAACATTCCTTATACTGTAACCTCTGCTTGTGAGCGATTTTCACATGAGTAATACTATTCCTACCTGATAAAAAGCGCGAAATGTAAGGTTATTAAGCCTGCTGCAGACGATGGTCTTTTTTCCTGGGTTTTCACTTCACCGCGTTCGAATATTTCGCACTGTCCTTGCAAACACGACTGTGTGCCTATCAAAAGTTTCGATAAAATGTTTACCGTCGTATTCTCTGGCTTAGCCCGCGTCACTAGCGCCGTGTCTCGTGTCTTTTCAAAGGTTTAGCGAACGTTGTCTCAAAAAGCAAGGCTCTTTTTGTTGTTTACACAGATACAGCAATGCATTCGAACGCGATAAAGTGAAAACATAGGGCAAAAGACTTCGTCTGCAGCTGGCGTTAAGGCTAACTGAAGCCTGCTTGGGCGGGACCACTTGGTCCCGCGAGTCCCGTTTCGCAAAAATTAGGTGTCTAAATAAAGAAGGGATCAGTAATTTTGCGACCTATGAGCGCCGCGACTAAGTGACGGTGGTCGAAGGACTACAATTTAAGACTATCTCCAAAAATCTCAGAGAAACGGAAACTTGATTTTTAAAGGGTTAAAAGAGACTACGTAACCCACTCTTTGTTTTAATGTCACTAAAAAGTGTTTTAGACTCGTGAGGCTGTCTGCTGTAGTTCAAGCTTTTTCTCGTTATTTCATCGGTATGGGAACTACAAGCGAAAATTGAACCGATGACGATGCCCATCGTATGCCATCGCCGATAGGATGTTCAGCCGTTTCATCGGACCAGTTCTTCCTCATAATACCATCACCAGTGGAGAAAATGGCCACCGCCAATTATTTGATACGATTTCATCGGACCATCGCTTCAACGTTATCGACGATGGATTTATTGCGATCTTCCATCGTAAAATCGAAATTCATCCGATAGTGATGGTTTTAACACCATCGCCAACGCATAATCGGCGATGGCCATTGCTCCAGGCTCTGCATGTAACAGAATCTGAAATACTACTGCAACAATCAACTAAAAATAATTCCTGATGAAAAACTTCAAATTGCACAAATTTATTACAACAAACGACTCACTGCTCTCAATCCGCCACTCCAACTCTTCCTCTCGCCGTATGTGAGCAACAACGGCGGCAATGCGGGCAGCGCCCAGGCAGGAGAACACAAGATCTCTGTAGTCCATCCACCTGCCCGCCTTCCTCATGGCCGCCTCCAGCTCTGGCCAGCGCTGCTCCAGCACCTCAGGATGTCCATGGTGCAGGGCCACGATGGTGTAGCAAATCACTCCACGGAATCTGTTGTGGAGGGAAGAGATAATACGTAAGGGCCATTCCTGCCTGCGAATTAGGGCAGCCCGAAACGTCGCCCCACGAAGCGCTTATGTTTCAGGGAGCGGAGAGGGCTACAACGTTCAAAGTCTACCTGCTGCTTTATGCATCAGGAATGATAGTTACATGGCTGAGACGTTTCTACGTTCTTAGTTCCTACAGAATTTCAGAAATTTTCATGAAGGATCTAAGATACTGCTTCCTTGTGCTATATTGCTTTTTGTGCTATATAGCATCGTTGTCCAAACTAGGGTCCGCGTACCCCTGAGGGTACGCAACATAGTTCATGAGAGTACGTGAACAAACAAATAACCAAACTACACACACAGCCGAAACAAAGTAATGTCTACGTGTTTTGTTATTAAATCATCACTTTTATGGGTGTCATAAATTTGAATTTATTGACAGACACTCCTGCAAGGCAGCCTTTCCATTATATAATATTTGCATGAATGAGTATCAGGAATTGAATATCAGTATTTAGTTTACAGTTATGTTTAAAATTTTCTCCGTCTTCCTAAATTTAAAAAGACACACACTTGTCAGTTTCTATAAAACAATAAAAGAATAAAACTTTGTAATTCCGTAAATTGCTATATTAGAATTCATGTCGACTTTTCGACAAAGTATGCTGGTCATATTCAGGAGTAAAAACAATATAGTCATCTGCAAAATGAGAAAAAAATACAAATTAGGTCTAAATGACCAGCTATACTGTTGGATTGCGATACTATTGCACAAATATATGAAATCACAACATCAGCTACTTAAAATGAAGAGCAGGTACATGGAACTAGCTACAAGCACCTAAAAGAGATATTACAGCAATGGTATTCACTCTAACTCATCCTAACATCGCCACTGTCCCGACTGGAATGAGGGCAACCCTCTAGCACGGCCTCTATATATAGCCGGCTTCGTTCTAGAAGGCTCCAGACTAGTAAAGTTTTAGGAAGTTGTACTCTTGGTCATATTTAACGTTGATATATGGATTACTCTGCTTGATACAAATTGCTTCGCCTATTTTCAAGTCTACGGTATTAGGAATGCTGAATAGGATAGAAAAATGATTGATTAGATTGAAGGGATGAATTGGGACAGCTTGAAAGCAGAACTGCCGACAGTAAACTGGGACGTACTTCTAAATAACTCAATAGAAAGTGAAAGCATCAATGAGACATTCGAAAATATTTTATTTGAAAAGTATATGAACTACCTTAGCCCGGCAAAAAAAAAAATTAAAAAAAAATCGACACCACAAATTTCGTAAATGACTACTTAAGAAACGCGCAAAACTCATCAAATGCTAAAAATCAACGAAGTTACTGCTACGACAATCCGAATGTAAAAAGAAGCTAGATGAGATAGAACGTCATTTTGCAATATCACACGATGAAGAAAAACAGGAAAAAGAAAAGAAAGCCTTTGAAAAAATAAAAAAACAACAGCAAATATTTTTTGCCTATTCATCAATCACATCATTCTTCGGTAAAATCGAATATTGGGCCACTGGTGAATGATACAGGTTCTATTGTTGATGATGACCACGAAATGAGCGAAATATTAAGCCATCAATATCAAAAAGTCTTTAGTGCCAGAATTCCAAATCCTGAAATTCACAGAACTGATTTAACTACAAACTACCTAACGGACTTTGAGTTCACATGACTAAGCATTGAATTAGCCATTGATGAACTTAGCGGCAACAGTGCAGCAGGACCGGATGATATGCCTGCAAAAATTCTTAAGATGTGCAAGCTAAGCATCTCTTACCCCCTGTACCTTATGTGGCGAAAATCGATGGATGATGGAGTGGTCCCACTAACCTACAAGCACGCAATTATTGCACCTATTCCTAAAGCTGGAAATAGCTTGGATCCAGCCAACTATACACCTGTCTCTCTAACGAGCCACGTAGTGAAGACGTTTGAAAGGGTCTTTAGGAAACACCTTGTACATCATTTGGAGAGCGATAACCTGCTTACGTCAAATCAACACGGCTTCCGCCATAAACGTTCAACCACCTCGCAGTTGCTTGAGCATTATGACTCTATTCTGGACTTAGTATGCCAACGCAAAAATGTGGATGTAATATATTTAGATTTTGCCAAAGCCTGCGATAAAGTGGATCATGAAATATTATTACTCAAACTCTTCAACATGGGCATCCGTGGAAAATGTCTAAAATGGATGGAAGCTTTCCTGAAAAACCGAACCCAAAGTGTAATAATAAAAGTAAAGTGTCCAAACGACAACCGGTAGTCAGTGGAGTCCCACAAGGCACCGTGCTTGGTCCAATACTCTTCTTCATCATGATAAATGGTATGGGGCACCAACGCAAGCTTGCCGTTCCGTCATCGTTCGCTGATGACACACGGATACTAGCAGCGGTACAATCAACGGCAGACGTACGGGATGTGCAACTAGATCTAACCAACATCTTTCACTGGACATCGGTTAACAACATGACATTTCACAAATCAAAATTTGAACTATTACGGTTCGGAAAAACCTCTCCCTTACTGAATCTACGTTCTACACGACGAGAGATGGGAGCGAAATCGAGAGAAAGCCAATTTTAAGAGATCTTGGGGTGAGAGTACAAGATAATACCACTTTTGAAGATGACGTGGCTCGAGTTGTTACTATAGGCAAGTAGTTAAGCGGATGGGTGCTTCGAACTATCTCTTCACGAGAGGCAGACACAATGCTCACCTAATGGAAACAACTAATACTACCGAGGATTGAATACTGTTCACCTCTTTGGATGCCAAGCAAACGGAGAGACTTAGAGCGCCTTGAGGCTATCCAGCGATCGTTTACTGCAAAAATCCGGGGCATGCAAGATTTAAACTATGACGAAAGACTTGCTCAACTTCAAATATACTCCATTCAAAGGAGATTCGAGCGCTTTACGATCATATATGTCTGGAAAACTCTAGAAGGCATTACTGTCAACATCAATGGACGAATCCAGGCCAGACACTCAGACCGTATTAGTCGCACTTGTGACGTGCGAATTCCGATCAAAACTAGGGGTGACGCAACGGCTACAAAGTATTCTAAAAGTTTCGCGGTTCGGCAAGCGAGATTATTCAACAAAATGACTCGTCACATCCGAAATGTCACCGGTACAGAGACTGTGAAATTTAAAAACTTACTGAACACATACTTTCTGAAAGTGCAAGATAAACCTGTTGTAAGGGGCTACTTGAACTGTGGGGATAACTCGCTGTTAGCCATCCCGCTGATCACGGACTGCAGCATCACCTCTGCGCAAGATGGGTTGCGTGCATAACGCCACCTGGACCTCGTCCGAAGTATCATCAAGGTAATCAAGGTAGGTAGCGTGTCCGCTGGTGGAACATTCATGTGGTGCTCCATGGAATAATGCGAATAAATACTGCTAGGGTTGTATCTATGTTGTTTGCAGCGTTTTGACAAGGCAGTCGTAGTGTACCCTATATACGACGCATTACAGCGAGGCTCTGAGCAATTAAAGCGATACACCACGCCCACCCTTTCAGCGGTTGGCTTATTTGGTCGGGTGGAAAAGCATGTGATAAGTTTGGATGGCTTATAAAATGCAGCTAATTTAACGGATCTGTTACTGTTGGCGGGTTAGCTTTCCGGTCAGTTTCAAAAGAAAAAATGCAGTCAAATCTTACATACGATTCTTCTGGGTTGTCATTTGCGTTATCTCCATCAGTATCTAGTGTCTTGCTTAATGTTCTTTCTATTACATCTTTGACCAATTTCTGGGGGTAGCCACGATTAGAAAAAACTTGTTTTAGTCTGGTCATCTCACTATGGAAGTCTGTCCATGAGCTTGACAATTTCAACGTTCGACGGGCCAGTGTTTTTACAACAGATTTCTTGTAAGTGGAAAGCGTGTGAGAATCAACATGCGTATAAAATCCAGTGTTAGTTGGTTTAATATAAAACAGACGTTTTAATCCTACCGTTATCTACTAGAAACTAAACATTAAGAAAATGAAATGTTTTGTCATGCATTTCTTCTTTTGTGAATGTTAGCAGGGAATTTGATTTCAATCGTCGAATAAATGATGAATGCGATTGTTGGAATTAAAAATGGCTAAAATGTCATCAACATATCTAACATAGAATACAGGGTTGGATATACGATTTTGCGCCACTAGTGTGGTTTCCAGAGCAGACACATAAAAGTCCGCGAAGGTGGAACCCAGCGGGCTTCCCATGGAGACGCCATTCTTTTGTAGGTACGTAGCTCCGTTGAAAGCAAATGGTGTCTCGGTAGTGCAAATAGTCAATAGATTCCGTAGAATTGTTTCTGGTATATCTGGCGAAAGCAGTGTTTCATCGTGGTATACAGATGCAGTTATGATGTCGATAGTGTCAGTCACAAGAACGGTCGTGAATAATGATTTTACGTCGAGAAATAGAAGTTACTGAGACTGTTGGAGTACGACGGATTACAGGCGTAAAGTAGTTCGTCATTTCCGGAGACGATATATTTTTAATTTAGGTATGGACAGATAATACTATTTAGGTGCTGCGCGATGTCATGGGTAACTGTTCCGGCCATGCCAATTATCGGTCGAAGGGGTGGATGGTCTTTGTTTTTATGAAGCTCTAGTAGTCCGTAGAGGTGTCCGTTGCGGTACCGGTATTCACCTTATCGCTGCAGTCGCTTGTACAGTGCTTCGTTTGTTTGTTTAAGCTGGGATGCTACCTGAGCAATTTGTGTCAAGAAGAATGGTATATCAACGTCAAATATGACTAAGGGTACAACTTCTTGAAACTCTATTAGTATGAAACTTCTAGGGGGACGCCAGCTATATATAGAGGCCGCGCTAAAGGGTTGCCCTCATTCTAGCCGTGACATTGCACGAATAGTGCAATATCTTTTTCAGGTGCTTGTAGCTAGTTCTATGTACTTGCTCTCCATTTTATGTACCTGATGTTGTGATTTTATGTATTTGTGCAAATGTATGGCAGTCCTGAATTTTATGATCATCGTGACAATAGTGGACCTATTTTTTTTTTTTTTTTTTGTTTCGACATATGACTATATATTGTTTTTGCTCCTGAAAATAACCAGCGTACTTGGTCGAAACGTCGACATGAAATTTACGGAATCACAAAGTTTTATTCCCGTACTGTTTTAAAGAAACTGACAAGTGTGTGTCTTTTTAAATTGAGGAAGATGGAAAAAGTTTTTAAACAGAACTGTAAAATGAATGATTATCCTGAATAAAACTGATTTTGCTCAACTATTGTGAGAATAGGAGGAGGTCGGCTACGGGATATTAGGAGAAGTAATAAGGAGTACAATCGACAGGAACATTTGGAAAACACTGTTATATTGCTTCACTGTGCCATTTTACTTTCTTGTGCTACATTGTTTCCCTGTGCCATTTTACTTCCATGTGCTACATTGCTCTCTCGTGCCATATTGCTTCCCTGTGCCATTTTGCTTCCTTGTTCTATATTGCTTCGTATGCCATTTTACTTCTTAGTGTTATATTGCTTCCCTGCGTTATATTGCTTCCATGTGCCATTATACTTCCTTGTGCTGCATTGCTTCCTTGTGCTATATTGCTTCCTTGTGCTATATTGCTTCCCTGTGCCATTTAACTTCCTTGTGCTATATTGCTTCCGTGTGCCATTTTACTTCCTGGTGCTATATTGCTTCCTTGTGCTATTTTGCTTCGTATGCCTGGGTGGTATTACTCGGGCAGTAAGAACGTTGCCATGGCGCCAGATCATTCACAGTGAAGATCCTGTCTCTGAGCTTAATGACTTGACTGTGTCCATTTTGGAGAGGTTTGCCCCTAAGAGGACTATTCTTGTGA
>LQNS02276762.1:98468-108918 GCA_001587735.2 Parhyale hawaiensis
AATCCAGCGCAGATTGTAAAAGGTGTGACACCGACAAGAGAGCGTCACAACAGCCCAAGCCAATTCTGTACGCAAACTGACCAGCAGGCAGCAACCCCGTAACCTCAGCAAAACGACCAAGCTTACCAGCAACCAACTTCTCAAACACCTTCGACAAAATGGGCGTCAGGGTGATGGGTCGATAGTTGGACATATAGAGCGACACCGGACCCTTGGGAGTAGGAGTAATATTCCCAGTTCGCCAACAACGAGGAAAACTTCCTAACCGTATCAGGCGCCGGAAGATCACTGCAAGCTTGGGGGCAAGGACATCAGCCAGCTGCTTATAAAGCAAAGGAAACATGCCCACCGGATCCACACCTCCATACGGATCAAGGCCTTCAAGCAGCACCCTGATTGCACCAGATCTGAACGCCAAAGAGGTCAAGCGCGGTTCAGGGTGGCATCCATGAGGCAATGCGATAACATCTCTGCTCTGCTTCCCATCGAAGTGAGCCGACAAAAGCTCCGCCCTTGCCAAGGGCTCAGTAATGATGCCCCCTCCTGGACCAACAAGGGGGCGGCAACGAAGGTTCAGCACCGAGTACTGAACCCTTTAGCTCACTCCACCATCGATGTGGATGGTCAATACTCAGCAGAGACTCCCCGGAACGCTGCCTCAGACGACGCTGTGCCTCCTCATACACACGCCTATAGCTAGCCTCGTCCCTACGATCAACATAGATCTGCCACAACGTGCGGTCACGCGAATGTCACCATGCCCGATAAGCCGCTTGTTTAGCCTCAAAAGCTAACCGACACTGGTCGTCAAACCAAGGCTTATCTCACAAGAATAGTCCTCTTAGGGACAAACCTTTCCAAAATGGACACAGTCAAGTCGTTAAGCTCAGTGACAGGATCCTCACTGTGAACAATGTGACTCCAAGGTAACGTTCTTACTGCCCGAGTAATAGCCACCTAGTTAGCCCTGCTCTTCACAAATACCACTCTCCTGGTGTCTACCACAGTAACAACCTGATTTAGGTCCAAGGACACAACAAGATGTGAGTGGCATGGAGAGCCAATAGGGGAGCCAACTGTCACCGTCATCAAGTCCGGGACATCAGTCATAACTAGGGCGAGACAGTTACCAGCAATATGCGTAGACTTCCTTGTGCTATATCGCTCGATTAAGGTTGATTTATTAGAATTCTAGGGTAGGTCGGAATTGCAATAGTCTCAGATTGATGAGAGTTACCATTTAAGATACAAACCAAGTCTGAGGAACGATTATTAAGTATATTCAAGTATAAAAACGCCTGACAAGTAACACACTTTAGCAGCCGTAAGAGCAAAACCAGCCCTTGCTCTGAGAACAGCAGACTGTTTACTGTTGCACAATACCAGCAAGAATAAAAGGCTCATACCCGAGGAGAGAAAGCTCGACTTACTGCAACCAAAATCGAACCACATGCACTACGCGGAATTGAGCAGTCGCCTTACATTGTGATACAATCGTTTATTAGGGTGCCACAGGCCTGGCGGCGACCCTCGCAGAACGTTTGTACGAATCAGGCTCCAGCACCGCCTGATTAAGTTGAGTATTTTTATTGGAAACGTAATCGTCAGAATAAGTGGGGCTTGTATCATTCCTGACCTCATTGTTGACAAGCTATAGGAGTTTTGCGATAGCCGATATCACAGATGCAGCAATTTAAGACATTTTCATTACATTACCGGTAGTTTATTCTTTTGATATTAAGCTTTCGATTCATCTTGAATCATCTTCAGGAAATGATTAAGATATTTTGAAATTTCTTGAAACAAAGACTATCTCAGAAGTATCCTACCTATGTAAACATATTTTATCCCATTGACAGCAACTTAACTGATCACCTTCCCATTTTTGCCCTATTTAAGATCAGGGAGACTATATAAGCAACACTTTGTAATCAGCTGCCGTAATTTTCAGAGTAGAAGCAGTATAGACAAATTTGTTAAGAGTGTTTCAGCTCTTGCTTTCCCTCACTCATGCGACGGCGATCCTTGTTATGCAATGGCTAATATATCTACAAATTTATACGGTATGTATGTCAAACTGCGGTATGTCAAACTAACTGACGCAGGACGAAATGGATGACCAATGAATTACGAGCATTGATAACGCAAAAACACCGTCTTTTCAAACTCTTTCGGAATGGTCTCATAGCAAGAAGGTCATATATACAGAAATATTCTTAATTCAGTCTTGCGCAAAAGCAAGCAATTTTACTATCACACTCAAATAAGTAATGCTTCCAACGATCCTAGAAAAGCTTGGATGACTATTAATGAGCTTCTTAATAGGGAGAGCAGTGCTGGGGTTGAGAGTGTGTCTGTGAATGGTGAGACTTTGAACGGGAGTAGGATGGCGGAGGAATTTAATGATCATTTTACCTGTGTTGCGACTCGTTTGGCTAGTAGTTTTCCTAGGGAAATAAGAAATTATGATATATCCAGGCCACGTGTTGAGGATGCTTTGGTGCTGGATCGGGTTATGCCCAATGAGATTGTTTGCATTGTGAGGTCGATGATGAATAAGCGCTCCCATAGAGACGAGATCCAACTTTGGCATTTGCTGTTGGTTTTGCCCATGATGAGTGATTACCTATGTGTAATATTTAACCGTTGTATATTACTTGGTGTTCATCCCAATGTTTTTTAAATTGCTAGGGTGATACCAATTTTTAAATCAGGAGATCCAAAAGATATGAACAACTATCGACCTATATCAACTCTTAAAATCTTGAACAAAGTATTCGAGAAAGTTGTTCATGCCAGGCTATCACGATTTATTTCCATTCACAATATTTTAACCCCATCACAGCACGGCTTTAGAAAAGGTAAAAATACTGCGCTAGCAATAGTCAAATTTGTAAATGATGTGTTACTTGCCTTTGAAAAATCATGCACAGTAACCTTGTTTCTAGATCTAAAAAAAAAGCATTTGATACCGTGAATTCGGCAATTTTGTTTTGTAAGTTAGATCATTATGGTATCAGAAACAACGCAATGTCTCTCATGAAAAGTTATACACATAGTCGGAAGCAGTATGTTGGAATTAATAATAGAACGTCCAATTGTAAACCAATTCATCATGATGTTCCCCAGGGTTCAATTTTGGGTCCTTTGCTGTTTTGTATCAATATCAATGATATCTGTGAATTTTCTGAAAGCGATACTATCTCATTTGCTGACAATGCAGTTTCTTATGTCAATGACGAGAGTTTTGATGTCGCTGTTTCCAAAACTGAAAGACTTATTCTGAGTCTCTTAACTTGGCTGCAACGCAATAACTTATCCCCTAATGCACAGAAAACTAAATTGATGCTCTTTACGTCACGGCCTATGCCACCTTTGCCAGAAATTTACTCGATTAATAGTCTATTGGAATGTGTATCATCCTTCAAATATTTAGGCTTAACTATTGATCGCCAATTAACCTTTCCTAACAATATACGACAGTTACGTAGCAAGATCAATAAAGCAAGGGAGCATTTTATGCAGTCTTTAGGTACATTTCTAGGAAGTAACTTTTGATATTATATTACGCCAGAGTTTATTCGCACTTAATACAAAATATAATTGTGTGGAGTAAAACACCTGAAAACTCGTTGCGCCCTGTTAAAGTTGCTGTCATTAATGTCCTTAGGGAGATTTTAAATGTAAAAAGAAACGAATACAAAGTGCCGCTAATGTCTGTGACTGCAATGTTCACAAAACTGTCTTTACTTTAATTTGACGATGTGTATGAGTATTTTCTGGTCAAATTCATCCGAAGTCTTATGTTTGATGATCCGGAGTTTTTTGTGAAGTATTATGGTCATCTTGTGCCCGATCATTCTCATAACACTCGCAACCAAAGACTAAATCTTCCACCTAATAGACTCGTGGTATGCGTTCTCACAATGCTCTTGTTAATTTATTGTTTACTGGTTGACCTGGTAGGATTTATTTCCTTTAATTCTTGAGCAGTTCTTACGATCATTACTCTCAGTATTTCCAGAAAACGCTTACTGTGATTTCAAGCTTCATATTCCGAAGCTTCTGTGCTTAACAATAATTGTGGCCATGTAGGTGGTTTTTCATCATGCATTCCTCACTAGATCAAACTCTTTCAAGAATCATTCCTTAATATGAAATGAAATCAAATTTGATGATTTTCTGCTTTATAAATCATGAAATAGGTGACCCCGATTAGAATTGAAATCTCTGTGCGCTGAAGGTATTGAAAGCTATGCAGTATGATGATTTAGTCAGAGTATTGACTTTTGAGTTTAAAAGTATTCTCACAAATAAAGATTGTTTCCGTTAAAGGTTCTTATAGGATATAAATAAAGGCAAGGGACAAAACTCGCAGGGAGGTCATTTTTGATAAAACCTATGTTAAACGAATAAAAATGTAAGTTTCGACTTACAAAGTCATTATCAACATCTGTAAAGAACAAAAGTGAAGCTTATAAATTTCAGCTAATATTACTGCCCAGAAAGTTTAAAAGTAATAATCTAAACCTTAATTGGTGCTAATAACAAAGATACGAAAAACTAAAAGTTCACTAATTGCAGAGGATAAGAAGATTGCATGTCGTTGAGTTGTGGTTTCAGCCTACGTATAAAAAGATATTCTAAAATACGCAATTCACATGGAGTGCTGGCTGTCCCTAAAACAGTTAAATCATCTAGACAGACAGATTGATTACACCACTCAGCATGAGAACGTACGGACAACTGAGGAGGATTGCACTAGATATGATTCGTACGAGGACTCCTGCCAGCATGCTCAGCCGCGCGAACACGCAGTGACCGGGTGGTCGAGCCCACGTATTCCGACGCACAATGTGCGCAACGGTGTTTGTAAACGACAGAGCTAAGCATGCCTTTTGGAGTCCTATCTTTGAAGTTGAAATAAAAACCTAATTTAAAATTATTGACTAGAATAAATTTGAACTCGCATTACATGAAATATCTGGAAAATATTACTGAAAGTTCTTTTTTAAGTCTCTCAGATTGATTGCCAAAGTACGGTAAAGTGAAATAAACATTCTTTTTGGCCACCGTTGTAGTAACAGTTTGTGGACTATAAATGCGATCTAAAAATTTTCTGATGTGAACCTCGATTAGTATTATAGGGAAACCATTGCGAACTAGAGCACTCTGAGAGCATATACCTCCGCCAAGTGAGGCAACGGTAGAAAAAAATTCAAATTGGATCTGAAACCCTAATTTCCTTTGGATAAACTCCAAAATCTAATCATTTTTGCCTTTTTATATTAATAACAGCTTGTTCAACTTCTTGAAGATCCGTTCATTACTTTTTGGGTTATACTGTTAACAAACGTTATGACAAACATGAGTCAAACATACAAACGAACGAATCGATCTGTACCAAAATTTGATTATTTATGTCTTCCAACAATGCACACAACCCCTATAAATTTCATAAAGATCCATTCATTATTTTTTAAGTTATTGTGCTAACAAGAATAAAATTAAAAACAGTGACGAACGAACAAACGAATCATTATCAAAATTTGGTCATTTACTCTTTGTCATATACTCAACAACTCATGTTAATTTCATCAAAATCCATCCATAACTTTTTGAGTTAGGGCATCGAGAAAAATGAGGCAGACAAACAAACAAACGGATGGACATATCATCACCAAAAGTTAATCATATGTTCCTTCTAACATATACCTGACAATCCCTGCAAATTTCATCCAAATCGGTTCATAACTGTTTGAGTTATTTTGGTGACAGACAGATTGACAAACAAACAGACAAACATGACGAAAACATAACCTCCTTGGCGGAGGTAAAAAGTAGTTCTTAAAGAATAAAATTTCTGTATGGATGGACGTAAGGTTGGAACAATTCCTATATGCTCGGAACAGATGAGTCTTGATACTGGCAAACTTGAACCGAAAGCTGCAAAAATTAAAAAAGCTGGTTCCCATTCCCGTAAAAGTGGATTTTCTGTATACAGAACATGAGAATTCTGAATTTTCCCTCCGAACCAAAATATCTAAAAACGCTAAACTATTATTTATTTCTGACTCCATTGTGAATTTGATACTATTATGCTTAGAAATAAGATAATCTAAAAATAATTGACAGTGAGGTGGGTCCCGAGAAAATAAACGCGTATCATCAATATAGCGCCTATAAAACACTGGTTTAAATTCTACTGGGCTGTCATTGAGCCAAATGCTTTCGTAAAAACACATGAATATATTAGCAAAAGTTTGTCCTAGTGGTAGACCAATGCCCAAGCCGTCCAACTGTTGATACAATTTGCCATTAAAAAAAAAGAAACAATTAAGGAGAGAATGTTCGAGAAATGTTTTAAAAAGCGTTTGTGTCATACCTAAACAGAAGTGGCATTAGCAAACAAGTAATTCAAACAAATGTCAATAGTTTCATGCAGGGGGATATATGTAAATAAATTTTATATATCAAATGAAGCCATGAGGAGTGAATTCGCATTTTGTAGTTCATTGATTTCTGACGCAAATGAGAATTTTGCTCAGTGTATTGACTGCATTTGAACGGGGCTAAGATCGCATTTATTGTCCACAAACTGTTACTACAACGGTGACAAAAAAGAATGTTTATTTCACTTCACCGTACTTTGGCAATCAATCTGAGAAACTTAAAAAAGAACATTCAATATTATTTTCCATATATTTCATGCAATGCGAGTTCAAATTTATTCTAGTCAATAATTTTTAATTAGTTTCTTATTTCAACTTCAAAGATAGGACTCCAAAAGACATGCTTAGCTCTGTCGTTTACAAACACCGTTGCTCACATTTTGCGTCATTATGCGTGGGCTCGACCACCAGGTCACTGCGTGTTCCCGCGGCTGAGCATGCTGGCAGGAGTCCTGGTAGGAATCATATCTAGTGCAATCCTCCTCAGTTGCAGGCTTGCCAAATCTGGTACTATAGTACCAGATCTGGTACTTTTTCATGCGGGAGTACATTTGGTACGCCGCTACGAAAATCTGGTACTTTTTCTTTTCGCTGTCATTTGCAAGAATTTATTAATTATATGTAAACTAAACATTGTCATAACTATATAACAATATTTAGAATTATTCTGTTGTAGATGATCGTATCGAGTACCTAGATCAAACTATATATGCAACCAATCTGTGCGGTCATCATAGCTTCCTTCTGATTGGCGCTGAATGTGAAGCAGTTTGATTCCCGTTGCGAACTCGTATAAAACTGGTTCAAAACAACCCCGCCAAGCAATACTGCCAGTGCACGGTTAAGTGGTTAACAGACTACAGTTAACTCGTGGACAGTGCAGCGTTTGGCTGCGGTGATATTGTAGTGAATATATCACAAAATATCAGTTAGATGCTCTTAATAGAGAATGGAGAGAACTTTGTGTCCAACCGACTGTTCCCATAACAGATGCTACCACGCCAGAAGAATTTTGGTGTGAAGTTTCCAAGGTAAAATGTGCATGCGAAGCTCAGTACCCTATTCTTTCAAACTTCGTGTTATAGCTCCTCTCGCTACCACATTCATCGGTTGATGCTAAGAGAAAATTTTCTGTCATGAATAACATCAGAGTACAGAATAGGTCTAAAGTCACTACAACTACTATAAATGCCCTCCTCCGTTTCAAAAATTTTATCCCTGATGTCAATTGTACCTCTTATGTGCTTAGTAGCCAGCTTAGTACCAAGCTTAAACAAGAATATTGCTTAGTATTCAATCATCTCATACCCTTTGAATGAAGTTTTTTATTATTTTCATAGTTTTCCACCTATTTCAATAGCAATATGTAAGAAACAGAAATCTGGTACTTTTTTGTTAAAATCTGGTACTTTTGTATTGCCAAATCTGGTTCTTTCATCAAAATACGTTCGGCAAGTTTGCTCAGTTGTCCGTACGTTCTCATGCTGAGTGGTGTAATCAATCTGTCTGTCTAAATGATTTAACTGTTTTAGGGACAGCCAGCACTCCATGTGAATTGCGTATTTTAGAATATCTTTTTATACATAGGCTGAAACCACAACTCAATGACATGCAATCTTCTTATCCTCTGCAATTAGTGAACTTTTAGTTTTTCTCATCTCTGTTATTAGCACCAATTAAGATTTAGATTATTACTTTTAGACTCTCTGTGCAGTAATATTAGCTGAAATTTATAAACTCCACTTTTGTTTTTTACAGATGTTGATAATGACTTTGTAAGTTGAAGCGTTCATTTTTATTCTTTCAACTTAGATTTTATCAAAAATGATCTCCCTGCAAGTTTTGTCCCTTGCCTTTTTATTTCTTATTAGAACCTTTAACGGAAACAATCTTTATTTGTGCGATCTTATTTTGCTATTTTGGTACTTATCGAGGTAACTGGTAAGATATTCTTGAGCGGTCAGCATGCGCGTAAAGACCACGATGATATTTCGTCAGCAAATTATTTTCTCCAGATTTTGGGTTCTTATTCAAACAGAACAAGTTTTCTCTTGAGGCATACACAATAATCACCTCATGAAAACATGTGATACTGCCAAGGATTGAATATTGTTTACCTCTTTGGATGCCAAGCAATCGGAAAGACTTAGAGCTCCTATCCAGAGATCGTTCACTGCCAAAATCCGAGGCATGAAGGTTTAAGCTACGACGAAAGAGTGGCTCAATTTCAAATATACCCAATTCAAAGGAGATTCGAGCGCTTTACGATCATATATATATGGAAAACACTAGAAGGAATTACTGTCAATGTCAATGATAGAATCTAGGCCAGACACTCAGAGCGTATTGGTCGCACTTGCGAGGTGCGCATTCCGACCAAAACTGCTGGTGTCGCAATGGCCACAAAGTATTCTAATAGTTTCGCGGTTCGGGGGGGGGGGGGAGATTATTCAACAAAATGCCACGTCACAATCAAATACCACCGGTTCAGAGACTGCAAAATTTAAACACTTACTGGACGCATGCTTACAGAAAGTGCCAGATAAACCTGTTGTAAGCGGCTACGTGAACTGTGGGTATAACTCGCTGTGAGCCACCCCGCTGATCACGGACTGCAGCATCACCTCTGTACAAGACAGGCGGCATGCGTAACGTCGCCTGGACCTCGTCCGAAGTATCTTCAAAGGTATCAGAGATAAAGTACCCCCAGGAGGACAACTACCCACTGGGAGAACAACTACCCCTAGGAGAACAATTACCCCTGGGAAGTTTTACCTACCCCCAGGAGGACAACTACCTACTGGGAGAACAACTACCTCTAGGAGTACAACACCCTTGGGAGCTGCAACTACCTCCAGGAGGACAAATACCGATTTGCACTAATAAACACGCTAGAATTAGATGTGCAACTAACTACATTAAGATCCAGTAGCAAGCATACCGGTGCCAGAAATTTTCCAAACACTTAAAATCTATATATTAATACGCGTGTATCTACGTGTGTGTGTGTGTGTGTGTGTGTGGGTGTGGGTGTCACGCTCTTCACAAATAGATAGGCGTAAATTAAAGACTTGAATTCATTTCCCCCGTATCATATCTACGCTTTCGTTTTCTTTTCAAAAGTTTTACTCGCTTTGCTGGTAGCGGATGGCATTTCTCATAGGGTCTGAGGCGTAGCCAAGATACGCCCTGGGGAAAGAAAACTGGTAGTATTGTCATCTCTGCTCTAAATTCATTTTTCGAAGGAAATATGCTGTAGGAGAGCATCAGCCAGTACAGTACGATGTCCGAGGAAATGCAGTGACATCTTAAGAACAAAAGAATACTCTCCAGCGAATGAAACAATCGACCCAATCCATTTTCGTTTATTGTATACTGCTTGATATTGCATTAAACAGAGCAGGAAAATGATGTGTTGTTGATCAGCAATATTCACGGGTTCCGAAATGGTCAGAAAAAATCGGATACGCCGACAAAAAATTAGAAAGTGTAACCTTATGGCGTGCTAAATTATCTGTAAACTGTGGGAAACGGAACTTTAAGAAAAATGTGAGTAAATAAAAGGAGAACATTGCAAGAAGTACCATCGTATTTATATGTTTTTATCAAGACAAGACACAAGTGCGAATTCTCTGCTAAGAGAACAAATGAGTGATACATTTTATAAAGTGAGAGTAATAACAAATTGTCGAATTCTCACGGGTCACCCACGCTTCACATTAGCGACGGAATGCGTGAAGATAGACGGCGGATGTTAGTTCAGACGGTGTGGTTTAAGCTAGAAGCGCTACTTCAAATTAAATCAAGTGAGTAAAAACATTCCCTAACCGTGTGTGTTACGCTCTTCACTAATAGATAAGAGGAAATTAGAGTTTCCCGAGGTACTCTTGGATACGACCCGGGAAGGTATCAAAGGAAGAAATAGTCAAGATCATATTTCAGCTTCTATGCGACTCGCAGGTCTAGGGTAGACACTTGACGGCCAGACTTGGGACATT
>LQNS02276764.1:7895-18584 GCA_001587735.2 Parhyale hawaiensis
GATGAACCCAGTGTTGCCTTTCCCGTTTCGGACCATCTAGCAAAAGGTACGCACTCACAAAATCTTCCATATTGACTGGCGCAATGAAAGCATGAATCGCTTCGCTCGCTCCGCTTATATGTGAACGCGTCACCGCTCCGCGCCGCTAATTCGCTCGCTCCGCTTATATGTGAACGCGTCACCGCTCCGCGCCGCTTCGCTCTTGGTGTGTAAGCACCCTTAGGGCCCCTTTAGGTTACCTCAACCATTAGCCAGGCTTTCGAGACGTCTCTCTTTTGTGCCCACTTTGCTTCCTTCCCGATTTCATATTCCTTCTTGCCCGTCCTTTATTCTGTTCTTCCTCTTCTCTCCCGACTTGCTGTCCCCGTGCGCGTTGATCCTGTGTGGGAACACCTTCGTGCATAGGTTCCCCGTTTCTCTTGGCATACTATATGGCCCTTGCTCTTTCCTCTGTGATTTCGTTCTGCTTGGAAACGGAGGCTTAAACTTCCTTACTATAACTATTGACGCATCTCCATACTATTTCGTATTTCTTCATTTGAGGTGCCTCTTCGTTGACAGTCCAACTGGGATTTCACTACACTTAAGATTACTTTTAGGGCTTTGCTGTAAGTTTTGAGAAGAAGTAGTAGTATTTGCGGAACATTTGGCTATTCTAGACGTTACAAACGTAAATTATATCAACACATCAGTCTTCACAAAGTCCTTACTCAAATAATCGCATCACCCGAATTTGTTGCTGCTCTATAGAAATGCCAGGAAAGCGCACAGTTTACTTAGTTATAGTCAGGAAGTTTAAGCTTCTGTTTCCGAGCAGAACGATATCACAGAGGAAAGAGCAAGGGGTAACCCATGTACCAAGGTGTTCCCACACAGGATCAACGCGCACGGGGACCGCAAGTCGGGAAAGAACAGGAAGAACAAAATAAAGCATGAGCAAGTAGGAGTACGAAATCGAGAAGGAAGCAAAGTGGGCACGAAAGAGAGACGTCTCGAAAGCCTGGCTAATGGTTGAGGTAACGTAAAGAGGCACCTAGGGTTGTCTGGTTATGCACTCATATTCCAATTAGGGTGCATTACGATTAACGCTCTTTCCGGTTAGCGTTCATTCCGGGGTTAACGCTAGTTCCGATTAGCACCTGTTCGGGTTAGCGCTCATTCTGGTTCGCGCTAGTTCCGATTAGCGCTTATTTCAGTTAGGGGCAATTTGTAGAGAGAAATACCAGCTCTCTGAAATTTAGTGCTCAGTCTTGTTATCGCTCGTTCCAGTTAGCGCTTATTCCAGTTAGCCACAATCTTCCTTCAGATGTAGCGATAACGAATTTTAGCCCTTATTCCGGTTAGCACTCATTCCAGTTAGCGGTAATTCTGGTTAGCGCTCGTTCCAATTAGAGTATATTCCAGTGAGCGCTCGTTCCAGTTCGCAACAATTTTTTCGAACAATTAGCGGTATTAGATTTTTAGCTCTTACTTCGGTTAGCGCTCATACTTCTTCCCGTAGCGCTCGTTCAATTAGCGTATATTCAGCCCCTCGTTTTCATGATGGTTGGAGGATTGTTGTCCAAGCTCCTAAAGAAGACGTCACGAGGTTTTTTTTACCGTCGCAAATTGTTTACCATTACTGTAAACGTCCCTCACCATCCATCCCCAAAAATTTTCTATTAGGTTAAGTCTGGCGAATATGCTGGATGTCGTAATACAGGGACCCACATTTTCGTGAGAGAAGGTCATAGTCTAGCGAGCAGTATGGTTTGCTGCATTATCCTGATGGAAAAAACGATTCATTACCACGCAAACGAGGGCCCTCTGTCGGCAAAGATGATATTTGGAACATGCCAACATACAACATAACCAGCAGCTATTTTACGACCCCCAGTCACCCTGCACATCCTGAAGTTTCATCGCTCCCCTGTAGGAGAAGGCAGGCCACACCATAACGAAGCCTTTGCCGCTGTGACGCTTGGAAAACATTTCAGGAGGTATCTCTATGTCATGCCAGTACCGTTCGAAGCCATCTGGGCGGTCCAGATTGAACTTTTTCGTTAGAAAACAAAACTTTAAACCACTTTTCAATATATCATGTCCGCTGCTCGGGAGAAAACTTTAAACGAGTCACTTTGTGTAGAGGAAACAACATTTCAGACGCTTTTTGTTCTTTATATCCTTTAGCCGTAGGTGCTGCCTGATAGCTACTGAATTGCAATCAGCATCTGTGAGAGCCTTAATTTGCCTGAAAGACCGTCCTCTGTCTTGAGAAACAACCTGTTTAATTCTCCTATTCAACGCAGGGAAATTTTTGTCGATCTACTACTAGATTTTGCTGTTCCATAACTTTCAGGGTCCTTTAGGAAGTTGCATATCACGGTTACTCTGCGGTGTATCTCAACTGCAATTGCACGGTGCGACATATCTTGCTTTTCCTATTAAACAATTCAGCCACGTTCTAATTCGGAGAGTTTTCTTGCTTTGCGCATAATGACACCTAATTTCACAGTATCAGTGCAAGCCAGGTCATCCTAAACACCGAAATCGACTGAAATCCACCGAAATCGAACGAAATCGGCCGCGATAGTCTGATTTTCACCGACAATATATTCATTTTTCACTTTCCTACGCTAAACGATGCCTACTGCTGATAAGGCTAGAATTTTTTTTTATAAAAAAATTGAAAAATCAATAACTTTTCTTTATTGATCTTTAATTATTATTTTATATTTTCCTAATGTGAAATTATACACTAATTCCTCTTACTTCTTCTCCAGCGTGCTGAAGATAATACTGATCACATGTACAACTGTCACCCCAGAGGCATTTGGGGTGATAGTTGTATTAGTGAGGAATATTTGAGTGACAATTGTACAGGTGAGGAATATTGGGGTGCCAATTGTACAGGTTGGAAAGACTGGTGTGACAGTTGTTCTGAGGGTCTCATCTGCCTAATTACTAATTACCCTAACCTTAACTAGCCTTACCTAATCTACCTCAGCCTTACCTAACCTAGCTTAGCCTTACCTAACCTAGCTCTAAATAACTTAACCTAGCCTAACCATACCTAGCCTTGAGTAACCTAACCTAGCCTTAAGTAACCCAATCTAGCCTTGCCTAACCTAGCCTTCTAACATAACCTATTCTTCTAACCTAACCTGAAGTAACCTAACCCAACCTTACCTAACCTAACATTACCTTACCTAATCTAACTTAACCTACCCAAGCCTAACCTTTCCTACAAAGACCTAACCTAGCCTTACCGAACCTAGCCTTACCTAACCCAACATAACCTAACCTAATATTACCTAACCTAACATTATCTAACCTAACCTTATTTAACCTAATCCAACTTAACTAACCCTCACCTAACCTAACCTAGCTTTAACTAACATAGTCTAGCCTTAATTAACTAGCCTAATCCAGCTTTGCATGACCTAACCTAGCTATATAACCTAACGTAATCTAACCCAGAATTACCTTACCTAACCTAACATTACTTAACCTAACCTAATCTCACCTAAACTTGCCTAACCTAAGATATTTGGGTGCCAATTGTACAAGGGGATATACTAGGGTGACAATTGTACAGGTGGGACATGTTAGGGTGACAATTGTATTGGTGAGGTTGAGGTGACAACTGTACAGGTGGGATTTTTGGGGTGACAATTGTACAGGAGGGATTTTTTGGGGTGACAGTTGTACAGGTGGGATCTTGCGGTGACAGTTGGTTCGGAGATCTGATAATACTTATAAAACAAGTGTTTTCCTGTTTTCCCCATGCTTAAAATCTTTAATACAAAGTGAAAAATCACAAACTAAGTCAATTGCAAAAAATCAAGTTTCTACAAAGTCTAGTGCAGTAGGCTAAATGGTGGAGTGATAATTAGCTAAAAGCTATGCAATTCTTGAGAAAATAATGGTGAAATAACTTTGAACTTAGAGATAACCCAGTAAAATATACATGCAGGTAGGTAAATGATTTTTTTCAGTTGTCTAACCAAATTTTTCCAAGAGTGGGAAACAAGTTCAAGTTGCTTGATTGGATAAAAAATGCAAAAAGAGAGTAAACCTAATTAAACAAATTCGTAGTCTCTCATAGTACAGCTGTGAAGATAACACTACTAATAACTAATGATACATTATTAAAACTTTTATATACATATGTAGATGTAACTAGGTATTTTCTAAACCGAAGCTATTAGTAACACAGTCTGCAGATGACAGAGGCGTCAGTATAAGGGGTGGTACGCTCATTTATTCACGGAATTGATACAAAATTTGGCGCGCATTATATACTAGCTACAGAGTTGAGAAACTAGAAGTTATCTATTGTGTTAGTTACCTTATCTCATAAAGTAACCGAGCCTATAACCGAATTTCAAATCTTTTAATATGGTCTCTGTTTATGATATTTTTCTACAATTTTTTTCTCATGTCCCCGCATGTGACGCTTTAACCACAAGTTTCATCACGTATTTTCACCAAGTCTGCAAGTAACCGAATTCTCGTCGTATGAAAACGTAATTTGAGAAAAAATATTAAACTACGAATAAGTGCTCATAAATGTAGGTAGAATACGTTTTTGTTGAATTTAGTGAAACTTAGAAGTGACTATGTAAACTTTGAAGTGTTTTTAAGCGATTATCACATCGATCTATAGTGCTTCAGTTAAAAAGAAAAAATATGTACAGTACATATATGCGCTGCCAGCAACCATTGAAGATTCAATTGAGTTCCCGGGTTCTATCGGCATACCATATGTCTCTTGCTCTTTCCTCTGTGATATCGTTCTGCTCGGAAACGGAGGCTCAAACTTTTTGACTATAACATAACATCGACGATTCAAAGAGCGTTAAGTTTATCAGGCTCGCATTATCCCCGCTCGTTTGAGTGCTCGCACGAACTGGGCCCCGCTCGAAAGGTCCAGGTAGGGACCCTTACCAACATCAATCTGCCTGGTAAAACTTCAATTAAGACCTTTACATATCACTTTCAACTTATAGGTGTGATCACACTTCTTAGAGGTGTGAATGTGTTGGGGTGGGGGTTATTATTTATTTGAATTATAGCTTATGGTCTGCCGTTGCTGAGCAGTTTCCCTTTTGCTTCCGAGTCGGTAGATTTTGGCCGATTTCGGTGCTTTGAGTGACCTGATTTTGGTAGATTTCGGTTGATTTCGATAGATTTCGATCGATTTCGGTGTTTAGGGCGACCCGTGCAAGCCTGATCCAAACGCTGGGAATTATCCCAAAACTAAACATTTATTACCACGGTCTTATAATTTTTATAAACAAAAAAAAAAATTGAAGGAAAAAAATGTAAATCCCTATATAATAATACTCTTCGTGTATTTATTTACATTGTGTCCGCATCTTATTGCAATACATAGGCGAAAAATAGCCCACGCTGCAAATTTGATAACCAAGTTGTGTTTCTATGGATACCGATGACCTCATTGCAGCAGAAGGCAAAAGTAAGATCCATATCTCCTTATTATTTGAATGTATTTCTTGCTATGTAGGAGATTTTATCGTTCCTGTTTCCTTCTGATGGAATTCAGTGGACAATAATTACACCAAGTTGCATACATGGCAAAATTGAGAATACATATCGTTATTAACATTGAATGCAGTTCTTGCTCTTTCAGCGAACTCTTGCGTTTCCCTTAGAGTCTGATATTCAATACTTTTTATAGAACGGAATTATATTTTCTTTCTGTTCATGATGTAATGTGTACACTTTCAGTAGATAATCAACGAAGCATACGGGAAGCGATTTTCCCCGTTGCAGTAGATGTAGTAATTCTTTATTCCAACTTGCGGTCTGTTTTTAACGAAAAATTTTCCTCTTGGGCCCGAAAACTTCGTTCCGCTGAAATTATATCTCTGTGTATTCTAGATACACAGTCGGAATTAAATTCAGTGATGCTTCAGTGCTTGCTGATAAGTTAATTTTTTCGCGTGTCATCTTAGCGAAGGAAGGAGTGTGCTGAAGACGAATTGAAGTGTAGTGCTCAGTAGAAAGCATGCATCTCTGAAGATAATTTCAGTAGGCGTCGCAGAGTTTTCCTCTGTATGCATATTAGTACCGAAAGTATAATCAGCTAGAGGACTCTGAGAGCGCATATCTCCGCCAAGCAAAGCAACGGTTACGAAAAATTAAAATTGGTTCTGAGACCATGATTTTCTTTGTTTCAACACCAAAATCTAATCATTTGTGCCCTTCACCAGTGTTAACAGCTTCAGTATTTTTTAAAAGATCGTTTATAATTGTTTGTGTTATATGCTGCGAACAAACATTCTGAGAAACATTAGTCAGACACACAAACGGACCCACAAAAATTTAATAATTTATTCCTATTAGCATTACTAATAACTCCTGTAAATTTCACAGACATCCATTCATCAATTTTGAGTTATTGTGGTAATTAACAAGCATTAAAATAAAAACAGTAAGAAACTAACGAACGATCGAGCAGATCGTTTCAAAAATTTGGCCATATGTTCCTCGTTATATACTGAACAACTCATGTAAATTTCAGTCAAATCCGTCCATAACTTTATGAGTTATGGCTTGTCCTTTTGACAGCGCGGGTCCTCTAGTTCCTTAATAAATTGTTATGGCAGGTACTTTCCGTTTTTCTCATCTTTTACCTCTAAAATTGCTTATCTGTAATAAAAGGATTTAATTTATGCATCACTTAACGTTATTTTTCACGTTTCAAGCGATGTTAAAATTTTGATTAAGAGATTATGTCTATTGGCATGGATCATGCGATACCTTGACTGTCAACTCCTCGCAAATAAGACTAATGGCAAATTAATAAATCCTCTGTAAAATTTGTTCCATTGAACGTACCGACTTGAAAAAAAAAACATTCTTGGAGATACAAGGAAGGTATATAATATGGGAAATTTCATATAAATATAAGGTCGACTAGTCTAAAAATAAAATTTGACGTTTCGGGACGTCCTTTCCCATCATCTGAAACTAAATCAAATTCTATCAACTATAAGAGGAAACAATTATTTAAACATTTCTTAAACCTAAGGCTAATGAGGAGGCTAATAAATTTTTCCTCTTATAGTTGATAGTATTTGATTTTGTTTCTGATGATGGGAAACGACATCCCGAAACGTCAAATTTCATTTTAGACTAGCTGACCTTATATACTATGTAATATGGGACAGAAACACGTATGCGTAAGCACTGGCCAACAGTAAATTGTAAAATTTATTTTAGCCATTTTTTTTAAATCATTTTACTGTCCCAAGTTTCAATTACCGTCGTCCACAATAGCTACAAAATTGTGTTTCTGGCTTATAAACACATTTCTTGCATCACCGAGAAGAGTTTACTTTTTGTTTGAGGTCACTCTGTTGCCTGGAAAAGATTTCATCGAAGTTGCATCTATTTGCAGTCAGCTTCTCTTGCAAATTTCAGCGGGCAGCAGCAAGTACTTTGCGGTCTATACTTCAGACTCTAAAATTTTATTAAGATCCCCATTACTTGTTCAGATATCTTGTGACAAGACAAACGTGATCAAGTAGACAATTACGTAGCCCCTTCTGCAGAGGTTAGTGTAGGTTAGTGCAAAGAACGCGAATCATATCCACCTAAATAGAATGATTCTAAACCATATGGAGTCTCAAAACTAATGGATACGGTTGAAAATAGAAAAGTATATAGTATTGTATCTATAGATTATATTACATCCTAATGTTTTTCAGGAAAGACGGTGGGTCTTATAGGGCTAAGAAGCTTCTTTTGTCGGTCCAGGAAATTCAAAAGTATCGAAAAAGTCATTCGGTATATCCATTGGGTATCGGTAGAAGATTCAGAAAAGATTCGGTATATCGGCAAATGAAAATACCGCCGGTACTTCTGAAATACCGAATTGCGTTCGGTAGTATCAGCTCTGCCTTTTATACATTTTTTTCGTATGAGCACACAACTAGCATGCGGTACATTCGCTTAAATGTTTTTTTTTTACTAAAATATCCAATTCCAGAACGTTGATCCAAGGAAAACTGATGACCATAAAATGCTTTCAATAAACGCTCTCCAAATTCTACAGCATCACTGTTTTTCAAAACAAGCAATTCAACATCACGAAGTATCGTGCATCAATACCATACATACGCAAAAAAACATTAAGCTCATGTTACATACAGTATTTGATTAATTACTGATGAACATTCAGCGCGAATAATATTTAATTTACTCCTACCGCCTTTTGGGGCAGACGAATAAGTGGTATCTCTCGGCAGGCGAATGATTTTTCTTTTCACTAGGAATACAGAGCCAATAGAAAATAGGCCTAGTCAAGGAAATGTGCTCAGCACCAATAGTCATGATACAAAACCTTATTTCGAAACACGATTAACCACTTTGTTTCACAAGCTTGTTCTTAATTAAAGAATGTTGAGTATCAATTCTTGTGATGGGAGATTAAATTTTGTATCGATACTCCCTCCCCCTCTCATATCCTGTGCGGGAGACAAATGCCGTGATTCCCCCCCCCCCCTTGGGATCCGCCAGGGGATGTCTTGCTGGCTTTCAGTTATGGAATTGCGTCATGGTAGACGCAATCGAACAATTTTTTGAGTATAGTATAGAAATTCTTTGAATCTTGTGGGAGAGCTGAACGGGCGCGACACTGCACACGAGCAGCCTGAACGAACGCGACTTCAATTGGCGCGAACTGGAATAAGCGCGTCACTGAACAAGCGCGAACTGGAATAAACGCGACACTGAATAGGCACGAATTGCAATAAGTCCGAAACGTTAGAGGTCGCTGAATGAGCGCCCTAAAACGTTTTAAATTAGTAAACTTCTATCGAGCTTTATTTCTGTGGATCGTCAGCGTACCGTGCAACTATTTTAGCCTGTTATGACAGGTACTTGTGTCACATTGCCGAGCTGCAATGGTGGTTGTATTCCTATATCTCAACTGAGCCTCTTATTCAATTTCACACGTCCGTGCCTATTTAGTTTCACGCTTATTCTATGAGGCGCTTGTTAATTCCGAAAAAGCGCCTAAAAGAATAAGCGTGAAACTGAATAAGAGCATCAGTTGAGATATCATAGGAATACAACCACCATTGCAGCTCGGAAAATGCGACACGAGTTGCTATTATAATTAGCTATTAGGCTAAAATAGTTGCACGGTATGCTGACGATCCACACAAATAAAGCTTGATAAAAGTTTACTAATTTAAAACGTTCAAGGGCGCTGATTCAGCTACCTCTAATTAGGTACGTTTCGGACTTATGCCAATTCGCGCTTGTTCAGTGACGCGCTTATTCCAGTCCCGTTCGTTCAGGTTGCTCATGTTCTGTGTCGCGCCAGTTCAGTTGTCCCAATCTTGTGCGCATTTGCCTGACGAGAAGTGCGATTAGTAGGTTATTCCGTTTGTTTCCCGTGTTTTATTGATTGTCTTGTCCGTATAGCGTATCTGAATGTACCACTTGACACAGCTTCTTAACAAAAATCTGATAGGATGAGAATTGTCAGGTACCAGGAAGCAAGGAAAGCAACGTTACCCTCTTTGCTTCCTGGTCAGGTACAAATGAATATTGTCAATGGACAATTATAGACATAACAATAGGCGTGAAGAAATTTTCGTATAATATTGTATTCAAACTAAATCTTCTCTATGAGCTTCTAGGCTATAAAAACGTGATTAGTACACCAGTATTCATGAAGGCCATCGTGACACCACACTGCAGGACGTATCTCACAGAAACTTCCGTCAGCTACATGTTGGCTAACACTCTTGCAGACCTCGTGGTATGTCTCACACAGGGCTGCCACTTCTTGGGATTTTTCCCAAGATCTTGGGATTTCAGGCTAATTTCAGATCCGGTCGTTCTTCAGTCGTAACCAGGAAGCAAAGACCCAACTTACAAAAACGGTGGAATTCGCGATGGAATTTTTCGACGCCAGCCCTAACTTTTGGAATGCTGCCATTTCTACGGTTTTCAACTTATCCAAGTCGCCCCAAAGCCATGTTACTTCTTTTAGTATGGAATTAAGGTGCGTCACATATAAATCCACTTTCGACATTTTATCAACCAATGGATTTATTTCCTGTTCGCTCTAATTGAAAAATTTCCACCGTTTTAATGGCATATTACTTTGAAATAGTAAGGCTATATAATCCACTACTAATCGGCCGGATTAGACCTAGTTATCCTTTGGTAGATATTATCCACCATCCGTCCGTCTCTTAGCCTACTTTACTATCAAAACTTGCAATAATTGATTTTAAAACTATTGTACACAAAAGATATGAAATAAGAAGAGACGAAAAACAGTAAGGACCCGAAAAGTTTCGGTTTTATACACGTAGATTAACAATAAATCTTCCAATTCCATTAGCAGGGTGATGTGCATCAGGCCATGGGCAGACCCGCAACATCATATCTCTTTGGATCGATATACCTGCGTAGGTCTAAATAATACATGTTTTGCCACCATATGGTAGCCGGTCACAGCAAACAAACGGGAGCAACAGCTGCTCGGGTCATTCGACTATACAAGGTACTACAAACTCACCTCTGCATCTCCCCAGGCCCAGACACCATCAGTGCAGGACAGCCAGACCAGGGGGGAATCCACATTAGTTGTAGATACCTATAAATCCCTACACACCAAACTAAACTACAAATACCTAAACCATGCTATGCTAGCTCTCA